>BGPR01002244.1:0-39699 GCA_013235015.1 Araneus ventricosus | reverse complement strand
CCTTCACAAAATTCAAATTAATAAAAACAGCTCCTTCACAAAATTCAAATTCGTTGGTTTGAATTAAAATTCAATTCAATCATCAAAATTCAAATTCATCGCTAAAATTGAAGGTTTTACATGATAAAAAAAAAATTTCACAAAAATAGGCCCGTAAAAAAACCTGTATTGATCCCTGGCTATACTTAAAGGGAACACATCCACATAGCCAATCATTAGAACAAGTGAAAATCAAGAAACATAGTGAAAGTGATCTTAAGTTAATTCTATTGATTTAAAGAAGATGCCAAGCGTTTTATAAAGAGTGTCCAACAAATGAATTTCAGAAAATACTTTGAATCATATTTCCATACAAATATTCAAATGGAAATTCAATCTGATTAATTTTAATTTACAACTGATAATTATTATACTATTCAATCTGATTAATTTTAATTTACAACTGATAATTATTATACTATCTACAGAAACTTCGAGTAGATTTTATTAGATTAATGAACGTAACAAATCAAAACTCTCTATGGATGAATTTTCTGTTATGTTACATTAAAATGCAGTGACTACGTAATTGCAGTGTAATGCTAAATCAATGGAATCTTCAAAGCGGAAATCCAAAAGCCATGCAAATAAAGTCAAGGTTTTTAATGTAAGTAAACAAAACGGAAAACTCGTCCATAATGCACTATAGTTATGCTATTACTATAGTAATAGCCAGAGATTACTAATAAGCCCAGATCTGTCTCTCACTGATCCGGTAATGCTCTGATGTCACCAACAATAAAATTCGTGCCACAGACTCTGAAACGTTAAACAGCATTATTTCATTGTTAGAGCACCTAAATTTCAGTAATTTTAAATTTTAAAAAGTAATTGACGTTCTAATTTCAACTTTAATAGCTCTAAAATAGCGAAATAAAATTTTCTATCGATTGATATAAAATTTAACTCGCTATGATCAATAGTTCTCGAGAAATTTTAAATTATATTAATCATATATTTCAAATTAATTTCTGTTTATTAATAGAAAGTAATAAATCACGTCAGTGGTATATCATGTGCGTGATATAGTTTGGATGCCATGATGCATCTGATTATTTATTGCAATCATGATGATGTAACTTGATAATATTTTTTAGCAACGTTTGGCAAGCAGAGAAATGCTTTGTTTTTATTAGACATCTGAAGTACAAGGAAAATTGTTAAAGAACGAAAAATACTTCACACAGAATGTTGTTTACCAAGAGGTTTTCTGAATAAAGAAATATGCAAATAAAAAAAATATTTCATGTCGTAAAACATATATTTATTTTATTTGTTTTCAATCAATGTTAAACATCTATCTCGCATATATATTTATTTAAATATGCCAAATTTGACGGGAAAATCTCTCAAATGTAGAGGCAATTTGCACCCATCATAGTATGACGGGTGTGATTTTCTAGTTTTATTATAATAGTACACTTAACCTGTATGCATAACACAAGGTTATTTCACATTCTTAGACATAAGAAATGTAAAAATAAAATATGTTGAAATTCATGAAATGAACCATCGTTAAATTCAGCAAATTCAGTGGTTGGATAATTATACACATAAGCAGTCGAATGTGGGATGCTTGAAAGAGCAAGGAAACATATTAAAATTATAACATCTTTGCTAATCAAATTGTCTCTTTCGGGTAAAGCTAAAAAAGTTCCTTGTTCCTTCATTGTAGTTGTCATGTGTTTGAAAAGTTAATGCATTACAAGTTATGTAGAGATCTCCTGAAACGAACAAAACCTCTTCTCTACTCTATCCTATAGACTTGTTTGGAACTCATTCATATGTCCTTAAGTCTCAAAAGAAAGTGCACACATGTTACTGTACATCTTAATGGAGAACTCGGATAAAATCAGTACTGTTTGAATGTTTTCCCTCTCAAAAATGATTTTTTTTCTAGTTCTGAAAGAAAACTGTGTTAGATTGTTGACAATGAATTTAAATATTACATGCCAAATCTATATATACTAGTCGCCTTAGGCGATCAGCTTGTTCGTCGGCATATAATTTCAACTGAATCTCTTATGTTATTCATGGTTCCATTAACAAAGTAATTTATAATTTATACCTTCAAATTGCTATAGACATTTAACCCGCAGTCTTTTCATAGCCAACTTTACTTTCTTATTCCTTATCTAAAATATGCATTTGATTTCAACATTAAAATGGCGCGACAGATTTTACGTCCAAAAACATGCTGTTACAACTTAAAACATGTTGATGAAAAGAATTAAAGCATAGCAACCATAATCGCTCAGTGTCTTGAGGACTTTCTTTACAGGTTTCACAGAAAAATTGATTGAATATAAAAAGAAGGTAAAATCCAGTAGGATATTATCTTAGCTTTCAACAATGGAAGAGAAGCATGCAATTAAATATTTGTTTAAGCAATGAAACCGGTTTGAATTTCATTGCAACAATGAAAAGTATTGTTGTAAATTATGCCAAAAAAATATTTTTAAAAGTTTATTAAAATTAGAGAAAAAATTATATGGCAAGTTAATTGAGATCATTGAAAAGATATGTTTTAAATTTCCAGATGGTGTCAAACTAATTTTTGTGCTATAATATTTTCAGAAGTTATTAAAGGAAAATGCCAAACTTTTGCTTAATTTTTAATTAATTCAAATTCTAATTAAATTTTTTAAAAACGGCTTTGAGCTGCACATTCCCACCCTACAAAGAATGCTTGTGCCAAATTTCGTAGCTCTAGGTCTAGCAGTCTGACCTGAAGAAGGCCAACATACAGGCACACACACATTCTTCTTTATTATTAGTAGAGATAAAAGAGCGTTTATTTCCGAGTATGTATGTGTGTGTGTATGGGTTTTTTTTTCTTTTCTCTATGCACGCCCAGACGTTCGACTTACCAGGACCAAATTTGGCACAGTGATGGATTAGCATAAGAGGGAGCAAATGCCATAAAATTTATTTTAAAATTCCAATTAGATTATTTATTTAATGTTAAATGGTTGCCTATTTTCTCGAATTTTTCATATATATTCTCATCAAAGAACCATAATTTTTATATCACTGTAATATCCAGAATTTCCCCATTCTAATGAGAGTAGTTTGAAACTGTTGTGCGACTTTCCTGATTTTAAGCAATTTTTTAAAGTTTTTAAAAACGCCTTTATTCTCCAATTGATCTTTTCTCCATTATTAATCACATACACATATTATACTTCCATGTTCTTGCACTTTTTCCTGAATTTTATTTTGTTTTACTTTTTATTTTTATTTATTTCTCTTCATATATTATTCTTGTTGAACCATATTAATTCAAGTTGATTGGAATAAAAAGTTTTATTTGTTTCTTTTGTAAACAATTTGCATAATGAGTGTCGAAATATTATGCTTTTGTGTTTTAACTTATAAATAAAAAAATATATATCTTTTTTCTTTCTTTTGATGTTTTATTTTGCAACATAGATTTTTATTAACATTTTGTTCATTCTAAAGATATTTTTAATCAACAATGCCGGGAAAATTCTATACTGCAGAATTGTTCATTGTAATTTGCACCCATCATACCATGACGGGTGATTTTCTAGTTGTAAAAAATAACTGAAGCATGATTTCTATCCTGCCCAATGCAAAATTATACTTAACATGACATGGTTAATTTCACTAATAATTCAATTACAAAAAAATAAATAAACATATATAAATATTTATCACATTAAAGAAACTAACCTTTCATGTGACATATCAGAAAGTATAAATGTTTGCCTCTCTGTCATTTCCTCTAGATTAAGAGAAACGGCCACAGCATCACTTAACATGCTCTCAGGAAATTGTAAAGCAATCTGAAAAAGTTTAATTAGATAAGTCTTTCAATAAAATAGTAAAAAAGTCAATGGATAGAAAAATAAAAGTAGAGTCCAACAGAAATCTAATGACTAATACAGCATTATCACAAATGAAATCAAAAGAGCAAAGTTATGAGGTGAACTTTATTTATCTTGAATCAAATACATGCTTTTCATTTCATACTACTCCAAAAGTTCATATATTTAAGGTAATATTATTTTAAAATTTGTATCATTTAAGTCAGTGGTGTGCAAACTGTGGATCGCTAAATTCAAAGAAATTTATTTGATTTTTCTTCAAGAAACGTGGTCGCGAACCCCAGATGGGAAAAAATTTTACACAAAGTGAGGGGTCGAAAATGAAAATAGTTTGTGCACCAGATTTAAGTTATCATTAAAAATTATTATAAATCTTTTCTTTTTTTAAGCAATAGTAAAAAAAGGATATTGTAAAAAAATTATCTTGATTCCTTCCATTTGAGATTCTTTTATCATTTTATTTAGCAAATTATTCATTGACTTTCAATGGTTTTCAAATGTCAAGTATGTTAGAGAGAAAGGCAGGTTCATCACTAAGCAAGCTGTCACTGGAAATGGTCTGCTTTTCATTGTTTTATATATTCTCTCTTAGTGTGTGTAGATATGCATTTACTCTTAAGGATGTGTATGGCTGACAACCACATATTTTTTGAAGAAATGTGAATAAGTGGAAAGGGAAGCAATTAGCACATCTTCTTCCAGGGTATAAAGATTGGAGGCTACAGAAAGAATAGACACAAAGAGATTTGGAGACTCGCTCAAGCAGTTGTAGATAGACTTTGTTCAGTATGAACCTTCAACAGAATGAAGGGAAAGTGGAATGAAGACTTCGCTCAAGGGATTGATGTTAATTTTCAGTTTGTTTCTGTGGCACCATAAAGTTAAGAGTGGCCATTAAATTAATTAAGCGATGTTGGACTTGTTGCAGTATGTAATGTTGTAATCAAAATGTGTATTGTAAATAAGTTGGTTATCTCAGAGTTTTTGTGGGGGAGGGGGATATATCCTTAAAGTTTTTGTCATCCAGCTCTTCCATAAACATGTTCCTAGAATAAAATGAGAAATATATTTCAAAGTTTCAAAAAATATGTTACCTTTGAAAATCTATTATCTTTGATCCATTTAACACTCCTATCAATTTCATACATTTCTTCAATTGAAATTGATTCGTCTCTTTTTTCATCAACAGTTCTTTCAATTTTAGAACTTATTAGTTCAGAATCATCAAGACTACATGCCACAGGCATTCCTGTAAGTACAGATAATGTAAGTTAGAACTAAACCCTATCATAGGAACATTAACATAAAATGAACATCACTAATGTCAAATAAAAATAAATTCTATTTAAACATTATAAATTTTTTGAAAAAAGATGGTTTACAAAAATATTTTTCCTTTTCAACATCAGAGAATTCAGCAGAAAATGGCAATAAATAAAACAAAAAGTTTGAAGAATAAAAAATTAACCAAACCAACCAGTTTCTAAAATAGCATGCAGTTTACTTACTATACAACATCCAGTAATCTTAAAAAGCAATTTTAAAACAATAACAAAACCTAAAAGTTAGTAATGTATTTAGCTAAATTTCAGATTACAATACAAGATATAAGAAAAATTCAAATTTCAGGTTTTCATGTGATAATATTCTTCCTTTTCAACATCAGAGAATTCAGCAGAAAATGGCACTGTTGTAAAGACTGGCAATTCCAATACATTTCTGCAAGACTCAATTTAGGATCTTGATCTCTAATTTCAGATTGCTGATTTAACACTCGATACTCAAGAAAAATAAAATACATCAGATTATTTCAAGACAAAATACTTAAAACTTCAGAAGCTTTCAAAGGAAACAAAGTGTTGAAAAATATTTAGGTGCTTTTCCATTAACAGAACAGCAGTTGACACCAACCATAAGTCCTGAGGGAAATGCCACTTTAATGGAAATAGCAATCTTGAGAACTGAGTGAAATGTCACTTTAATGGAAATAGCAATCTTTTATAATGATAACAACATTAAGAGCCATGATACAATGTATGGCACATTTCACAGTTTGCGATCAGCACCATCCTTTGGGTTTTGAGGCTATGCACATGTGCACTAATATGGAATGAGACTCACAGTAAATAAAAAAATGAAGTGGGGATCTTTGATTTTTAATACAAGAAAAGAAGATATTCTTGCATCTATAGTAAGGTGACCAGAGAGTCCTCCTTGCAAGTTCTGTCCTCCCTTGGAAAGTGTCTTCCTACATGTCCTTTTTTTTGATAATTGAAATTAGAAGACTGAATATATATTTAAATTCTGAAAAATGAATACAATGAAAAAATAAGCACTATGAACCTGATAAAAGATGAATGGAAATATTCAGCCATTTCAAAAATGAACATATTCCATGCAAAAAGTTACTTATTCCAGTTTTCGCTGTACTGCCCTGGAACTAATGCAGCAGTTGAAAGGGTATTTCCAATTGCTCATGATTTTTGGACACATGAGAAATTGAGAGTGTATATTAATACTCTAGATGCAGCTCTTGCCATAAAATTCAATAAGAAGGACATTTCTTGTTCAGATATTGTTAGGGTTCACTACGTAAATGGATGCTGAATACTTGGCAAAATTAATGGAATCGGGCAGTAGATAACAAACTTCACAAAGTAAAACCTGCTATAATTCAATGGACCTCGTCCTTAAGATGGAAGTATGGTGTGATTTTGTCTTGCCTACCTATTGGCCACTCACATCTTGCACACAGACACTTACTATTTGGTAAATCTCCACCAAGCTGCAGTGCATGTAATGTTCCTCTACCCATACGTCATGTTTCAAATAATTATTCTATTTTTAACAGCGTCCGTTTTAAAAATTTTCATGCCATTGATTTTAACTTGTCTTTCCTGCTTGGAAAGCAACCTCATGCTGATTTATTCGTATTCTTAAAAGACATTGGTATTTTTAATGACATTTGAATTTACAATTTTACTTTTACTTTATTAGTTTTTAGCATGAATTTTATTGATTTGAAACTTTGATATTATATTAAAACTTGGTTTCAGTCCAGCTTAACCAATTATCTTAACAACTTTAGACATTAATAACTTCAAAACTATACCAGATAATAACAAATAGTTTTCAACATGTGACAAGACAACTCGTAAAGTTTTGTTTCCTCATTCGCGCACATCAAGATGTGCACCCCTAGTGGCACGGACACCGTCCAGTCGGTATACCTCATTTCTGGATAGATGGATTGGATGAGATGGTCCGATTCAGTGGCTGCCACAATCACTTGACCTCACACCACTAGACTTCTTCCTATGGGGTTTTCTAAAGGATCAGGTGCACCAAACCAAGGTTACAGACCTACAGGACTTGAAGACGTGCTTTCTGAATGGATTTGAACCTGTCACCGTGGAGTTGCTTGAGAATATATGGAGAGAGATAGAATACCAACTGGACATTGTCCATGTCATTAGGGGTACATATACTGACATGTATGAGTAGGAAACAAAACTTTATGAGTTCTCTTGTCACATGTTGAAAATGTTTGCTATTATCAAGTACAGTTTTAAAGTCTAAAGATAATTTATGGACACCCAGTATTGTTAGAAGATGACACATTGACAAAAAAATATTCATTCTATGGAAAAGCACTCATTTAAATAATCATTAAGAGACATGTAAGCATAATTACAATTTAAAATGATGCAATTGGTTTTTATTATGCATTTATCATATCATAGTGTATCCTGTATTAATGTTGTAATGAACAAAATGTTTCCTTTATTTGCGATATTTTTTTTTTATTATATTTATTTGTGTCCTCCTTCTCAATGTAAAAAGTTGGTCACCTTTATATAGTACTACTTAACATAACAGATTTATGAAAAAGAAATTAATATAACTTAATTTTCAGCAAATTTATCTATTATATCACTTATTTTTTATATTTCATCTTTCATCACAATTTCTGATCCGAGCGTAAAATAGCTCGGTGCAGGGCCCCGGTACACGTCCAGTTGACCAACACGAGGGATGCTGTCTGGGATTGCCATATTTAACATGCTTCCTAATAATTTGTCTATATCCAATATTAGCTATGAAGTTACTAGGATCGTTCTGATGCATAACAAAATCATAATAAGTAAGTACCTAAAATAAATACACAGAAAACTATTTTTTCAAACATTTATATTTTGCCATTATGCCCTTAACAGTTTACTGAATTCTAATCACATTTCCATTTCATTTAAATATAATTTTTAATGGCATTTTATTCTCAAATATCTATTTTATATTAAAGTAATACAATATTGATAAATACACTTGGAATGCCTCAGGCCTTGCTTGCGGAAATTCTCGTTTTGGGAATTTTTTAAAAAAAACAACCTAGATTCCTAACATTGACTGAAAAAATGAAGCTACTATTTTCCTGCTTTGCTGAAAGCAAAGATGCTGATGTTTTTTTTTTTGTTTGTTTGTTTGTTTAAAGAATTTGCCAGGAACCCACTTGAGATGCCGCAGGCATTGTATCCACAAGGCAACAATAAAATGCTCACTGAGCACCCAAAACAAATGTTCTCACATCGCCACGCCATCTTGCTCTTAGCGACAAAAAGTTGGCGATCCTAAGTGGGGAGGAACGATTGTGCACCGTAAACTTAACTTTTACTAATTAAAGATTCTAAGAAGCTAAGTTATTTCTCCATATATGGTTAGTTTCAAATGCAAGATATTTCATAAAAGGTATTTATTAAAAGTGTGAACTTATAAAATAATAAAAAGTTACTAAATTAAACTAGAATATAAATAAAATCATTTTAAAATTTTGTGCTGAAAAAAACAAGATATCATAAAATAAAATATTTTCTATTTTAAAATATCAAATGTAACAAATAAAAATTTAAATCTAACCTTTCATACATGCTAGTTTATGCAATTTTAAAAGGTTTATTACATCAGATGAAGAACATTCCTTTTGTCTCTTAGTCCAATCTATAACAGTTTTAAAAGCATGGACCAGTTCATTTTTAACAGATACTTGTGCAGATTCATCATGAAAAGAAACCTCATTCTCATGAGTATCATTATAAGAAATGTCATTTTCACTAGTATCTTTATAAGAAATGTTGCTTTCATCAGTGTCTTTATAAGAAATATTATTTTCATCAGGAACATTTAAAATAGCATCACAATTCGGAAGGCAAACATTTTGATTAGAATTAATACTATCACATTCAGAAGAATTGGCATTTCCTTCCTCTAAATAAATATCTGGATATAAATCTTGAGGATTGAAGTCACTAAAATTGTCTTTTCCATTTCCGCTCACAGAGAAATGAAGACCATGGCGAATTTTAAAGTTCTGTAGCCAACCACTGCTGGCTTTGAATTCGGGATCTCCGCCAAACTCTTTATTGAGATCCAAAGCCTTATCACAAATTGCAGGACCAGATACAGGCAATCCATTCTTCAGACATTCTGTATACCATCTATAAACAGCTTTATCCAAGTCTTTGTTAAAAGCAGATTTCATGGTTTTTCTTCTATGCATGTTATCACAATTTGGAAATGAACTTACGTAATTTAATAAAGCATCTTGCTTCATTTTGATATCATTTACAGTAGATTTTCCAATGTTATATTCTCTGGCTAAATTTGTAGCCACTTCACCTTTACGAAGTCTGGTTATGATATCCAGTTTATCTTTTAAGCTCAACATGACATGTTTTCTTTTCTTATATGGAGGAGTTCTAATAATGCCATCATGAGAAGGTATCAAAGAGTTCTGAATATTGTCAGAAGATGATTCTGCCATTCTTTCAACAGAATTGTGCCCATCTACTTGAAATGTCAAACAATTACCACCACCTAAACTTATGCCATGGCGATATTTAAAATTTTTTAACCAGCCTGTGCTGGCTTTAAAGTCTGAGGAGCCACCTAGGATATTATTTATTTCTAATGCTTTGTTACATATATCTGGACCAGAGAGAATCTCTCCCTTTCTTGTCTCGCTTACAAACCATTCATACACTCTTTGGTCAAGTTCTCTGTTATATGAAGTTTTCATAGTTTTTCTTCGATTTATAAATTCAGAATTTGCAAATGATGATACATATTCGAGTAAGGAATCTTTACTCATTTTAGTATCCGGTTCACTTGATTTTCTCACACTTTCAAGAACTCCTTTGTAATCCTCAGTTACAAGAGTCATTTTATTATTATTCTCTTTAATCTGTTGCCAATTTTCAGTATTTGCTTCAAACGAAGAAAAACACGCTTTCTTTTCACTCCAACTGCTGTAACTAATCACATAAAATATTCATTTGATTAAGCATGTGGAACTTTAACTTAGCAGAAACATAACACAAAATTTGGAACAAAGATCAAGGTAACTCATAGAACAACATTCAAAGCACGAATGCATTAATAACAGTGATTTCTGCATATATTTTACATGATAATAACTATGCAATATATTTCTTAATAACCAGAATTGCATATTTTGTAAAGCAAACTAAATTGCTTAAAACGAAAGTAACAATGAAAAATAAAATCTAAGATACGTCCGAAAAAAGCATTATTTCAAGAAATTTTGTGAAAAAAATAATGGCTGTATGTTTGCTTTGTTAGTATTAGTTCTTTCTTATAAATAATTTCAAATTTGAAACTTTCTGATCAGTTTTTTAAGTGCATTGATCTTTACTAATCCCGAAAAACCATTCAAGCGATTTGTAAACAGACAGAAAAAGTTTTCAGCTGCTTAGTTGTATTTCTCCTGATAGATCACTGCAATCTCTATAAACATAATAACATAATTAATAGCCACGATATTTTGCTGAAATACATCTTCACAATCGTTATTGATCACTAGAAGTGAATATAATACTTATGAGATTATCGGGTCTATTCTGGTACCCCCGGTTGGGTTGGGAGACGTCATTTTTCCCCTTTGTTAATGTGCGGAAAAGTGACGCCTCCCAACCCAACCGTGGGTACCAGAATGGACCCGTATTACGGACGAGTTATCTGTTTTGTTTATTTACATTAAAATTGGGTGACTACATAATTCCGGTGTAATGTGAAGTCAATAGAATCTTCAAAGCGGAAGTCCAAAAGTAATGGTTTTTAATGTAAGTAAATAAACAAAAGAGAAAACGCCCATTCTATTTGTTATTCAAGCTAACGGAAAAAATGGAAGTAGTGAGGATATTTTATTATATGGTCGAGTTTTCTGTTTACAACGCTATTTGATGCTTTTGGACTTCCGCTTTGAAGATTGCATTGACTTTAGCATTACACCGGAATTACATACTCACCAGATTTTAATGTAATAAACAAAACACAAAACTCGTCCATAGAATGTAAAATGATTTTCATCTTTCATGAAAATTTAATTCTCGCTTTTGAAAGGAAACACTATGAACGAATTTTCTGTTTTGTTTATTTACATTATATGCTTTACCTACGTAATTCCAGTGTAGTGCTAAGTCACAAAACAGAAATCTAGTCCATTTATGCTATTTGTTATTTTTTTATTGTAATTTCGTCAGGTTGTTTCTACGGGATTAATTCCGATAGCGATTATATCAATCTGGTTGGCAAAGTGATTTTTTTAAGACTGACAGCGGCCAGGTCTACCCTAAAGTGTATAAGGCTGGAAATAGACAGTTGGAAAAGTGAATGACTGGATTGAGTGTTTGGAGCAGTAGCGAAGCTAGGAGTGGACAAGGGTGGTATTGATCCCCCTGGCTCTAATCTTAGAAGGCGCCCTGGAGGTAAGGAATTAGAGCGCTTACGCTCCTTTTTTAAAATCAAATATGATGAAGCGAAAAAAGTGCTATGCCTCAGGCTCCCCTTACCCTTGCTACGCCACTCCTCAACGATAGACAGACAAAATGATGAGATGTAGAATTTAAACTGAATTATGGATCAAGAAGTCCAAATTTTACTCCAAACGAAGCTTTTTCGAATCCATCGCGGTAGGAGGTTATAATTACCCTACCTCCTATCTTGATTCGAATACCGCAACGACTGAAGGTTGTGATTGCACTACCTGCTATATTGAGTTCAAACCTTGTTGTGATTGCACTACTTCCTATCTTAAATTCGAATCCTCCATCGAGATTGTAAAAAATTCGTTATAGGGTCTGAAAAAATTCGTTATAGGGAGACAACCACTTCGTTATATGAAGAATATTTTGAATGTTATTTAACATTCCGATTAAAAATTTCGTTATAGGGAGAAATTCGCTGTAGAGAGACTCTACTGTACTGGTTCAAGAAGAAAGCCGAATAGATGTTGGGTGTGTTATAACATAAATAAAAGAAACCAAACTGATTATTCATTCATGAATTGCATGCCAAAAATCGCTTTGTACCCGTGAACATTTTGAGCAATATCATGAAAATTTGTAGTTTAACCATTCTTATAAACCATCCTAGAGAATATACAGTGTCTCAGAAAAGTATTGGGGCACAAGAAACTTTCCAGCGTTCATTTCGTAAATTTCTACTATTACATAAAAACGAAAGAGAATTTTAGTAGTTTTTGTATCTAAACACTCTGAGAAATCTATTACAACCATTACAATTAAATACAACTAATAAGAAATGAGCTATTTGAAATGGTTTGTCTGCAATTACGAAATTAAGGTCAAAAAAGTATTGGGGCATTCAGGAAAACAAATCTCGATAAGAAGCCAATTCTGGCAGAATGTCTGATACACCTGCAAATAGAATTGCAAACCTAGTAAACACTAATTAAGAAGCAAGAGGCAGGAGCTACTACATTAGTCCATCATTTGCATGGTAGCATGGATCGGAAAAAATCAGAGATATCCATTGACATCAGAAAACTTTCCATTTGTCATTGGAAACGTGGAAGCTTTGAGAGAAAAATTGATGAAATTGTAAATGTAAGTAAATCTACTATACATAATATAATTTCGAAATACAAGAAGACAAAATCAGTTAAAACATACCAAGAACAGGTCGCCCAAGGCGTTTCACTGAGCGTGAAGAAAGGTGGATTGTTAGAAGAATTACTTGAAATCCTAAAACCAATGAAGTCAAATTAACTTTGAAAGCGCATCAAAAGTTTAACAAGTCTGCTAATCCAGAAACGGTCCAAAATATCTTGGGAAAATACAATTTTCATGGCCGAGTAGCTAGAAGAAAATCTTTCCTCAGTAAAGCACATCAAAGAGCTCGTTTAGAATTTGCTAAATCCTATATTAAAAAGAATCCGGAGTTTTGGAATTCAGTTTTATTTGTAGATGAAAGTAAATACAATGTTTTTGGAAGCGATGGGAAGCAAATGGTATGGCGAAAACCCAATAGTGAATTGGAAACGAAGAATCTGACTCCTTCTGTAAAACATGATTGTGGTATTCAGTTGATATGGGGCTGTATGAGTGTTGTGGGTGTTGGGAATTTACATTTTATTGATAGAATGATGGACAAATATATATATTTAGACGTTAAAACAAACTTTAAAACAGAGTTCTGAAAAAATGGGCATATTGCCGCATTACAAACTATATCAGGATAATGACCCAAAGCACAATGCTCATATCTGCAGACTCTGTCCTTTATATCACTGTCTCCAAGTAATCAGAACTCCTGCACAGAGTCCAGATCTAATTGAGAACATTTGGAACAATTTGAATAACAGAATTCGTCAATTTAAAATTTCCAGCAAAAATGAACTTAGAGAAAAACTCATGTCTGAATGGGATAAAATAGAAGGAAATGTTTGCGTAAATCTTATGAAATCCATACCTAAACGACTGAATGAAGTCATAAAATGTAAAGCAGGACCAACACATTATTAAGAAATAATGTTTGAATGATAGAGAACAATTTTGTTTGCGTGCCCCAGAACTTCTTCGACCATTAATTTCAGTTATACAACAAGAAATGTTCATTTAAATATTACTGTAACAATATTGTAAATTAATATTCATGTTTTTGGATTTTATTTAGTCTACAGATATGACATGTACAAAAAGCATTTGGTTGAAATAAAAAAATTGATTTATTCTTTCACAAAATTTTTGATATCTTATTGTGCCCCAATACAATTTTGAGTCACTGTATGTATGTATTTCAATCCCAATACACTAAATTTCAGTGTCTGACGTCTCCTTCTTTGGTTACATGTGGTTTTATACAATTATATATATATATATATATATATATATCCACTAGAGGATACATGGATTTTATCAATGTACTTAGCATGTATCTACTAGTGGATACATGGGAGCCCAGGGGTTAAGCTGGAAATTCACCGAGTGACTGCTCCAAACCAAATGCCGTAGCAGCACTCTACACCGTTCCAATTTTCAGCCCATCCATTTAGGTGGGTCCTTCATGCAAACCACATTACCGTTCACTTCCATCCTTCCACAGCCTCGCTCCTCCTCCCCCTTTCAAAACGGGACCCCTCGCCCCACTTTCGCAAAAGAGCCTAATTCCCCTTCTCCCATGGGTCTACATTTTGTGGTTTTCGTGTTTGCGAGAGAGCCTCGCTCCTCCTCCCCACGGCCTTATCTCAGTTTTGTGACTCAAAACATCCACTAGAAAACGCTCGAAGATGAAAATCCAAACTTTTCCCCGGACTACACCGATTCTCATAGGATTTTTGCATTGAAGACGGGTTTGGGAGCAATGCGCTCCAAATTGCCTGGAACAGACTCCCTGTGAGTGTCGAGCTTTAGAGGGGGAGGGGAGGCATCCTCCCTCGCACTCACACTCTCGCTGTCGGTATTCAGTAACACATTTCTATGATATTATTTCTAACTTTTGACCTTTGTTTGCCGGTAAACCATTACAGTTACGTCAAAAATTGACTGCACCAGAGTTGCATAAAATTTTACTCTCGGAGAGCGGTAGTCTTTAAATTTTTATAGCAGGAACCGTTTGGCTAGAATCGTTGATAAAAACTGGACATTACATGAAACTGAATTAAGCTATCCTGTCACGGAATAAAAAAATAAATAAAATTCCTTACACATATACATAGTTTCTAATGATTTCAAGGAAGATTCGTGCCAGATTTGAATAAAATCGAACAACGCGTTTGGTTGTGACTACGTAACAAAAAAAATGACGGGAGGCTGTCTTTTTCAAACAGCCGCTGATGTTAAAGGCGTAGGACTACTTTACTCGCGTGACTCTTTTGTTTCTCGAAGCATCTCGGATTCTCTTTGTTACTCGCGATTCCGTTTTGTTTCTCGAAGTTACTCGCGATACTCTTGTTTCTCGAATAATATAAATATAAATTAAAATGTAAAAGTTATAAATAACAAATAGAAGATTTAAACAAAAAACGATGACAATACACCTTTTTGCGTGCTCAACGCAACAGCATCAAGTGATTGCATCAACAAAAGAATTACAACAATTAATATTTGAAACAAATAAAATAGATAAACACATAAAATAGAATTCAGAATGTAAAAGAGATTATTCAAACTGGAAGGAATGGAAAAGAACCCGAATGACCAACTTCTTCGAAGGCCACTAGCCATAGAAGTTCTAAAATGGACAACATTTTCTGTCAAGGGTAAGATTATAAATCAAAAGTATACCCTTTGTGGCCTGAATTTTGTCCAACCGCTAAACGAGAAACATTTTGAAAAATCAAAAGGCAAAAATCCTAAATAAAATCCAAAAGAAACTAGAGTTTGTTTCTCGAATTTACTCGTGATTCTCTTTTGTTCCTCTGAAATACAAATGTATGGAAAATTGGCGGCAATGATTTCAAGAAAGCAAAGTTCTCCCCACACTCGTTGATGAATGCTGGATCCTCCACTTCTTTCCGAGTAACATTTTCCATGTTGCTGATACACCGGAACGAGCTCCTTATACCATCGACTATTCTCATACGCAATATTTTCATAATCATATAGAGAATGTAGAGTAACTCCTCTGCGATCACTCCTGCGTATTTCACCCCACCTCGTGGCCCAACTTTGCGACTCGGTAGCCGCTGAACTACAATTCCGATTTTCGAAGTGTTTTTTTTGTAACTTCTGTTGTTACCGTTTATCTTAAAATAAGACATTAGTTATGTTTTAAACATATGCAGTTACCGAGATATGGAGGATCGCGTCACCAATTCATGCGTATTTTTGCCCAACATTGCGACTCAGTAGTCGCTGAACTACAATTCCGATATTCAATTGTGTTCCGTAACTTCTGTTGTTACCTTTTATCTCTAAAATAAGACATTAGATGTGTTTTTAACGCATGTAGTTACCGAGATATAGAGGATCGCGTCAGCAATCCATGCGTACTGTTGCGACTCAGTAGTCACCAAACTACATTTTCGATTTTCATTTTTTTTTTGTAACTTCTGTTGTTACCCTTTATCTCTAAAATAAGACATTAGTTATGCTTTTAACATATGTAGTTACCGAGATATTGAGGATCACCCATACAACGTTTTTTGTGGCGTTTTGGCGTGTGAATCAAATTCCTTCCTGAGACCCAAATGGGAGGAACGTAGTCCTACGTTAAAAAATTTACAGACAAACTGACAAAATGGTTAGTGCTTTCTTATTAGTCATTTTATTGGTCACAGCATGATAGACTGCACGTTCAGGTCTACTGCTGAGAAATCTCTACAACAATTCCATAGACTATATGTTAATAAACAGTTTAGTTAAATCGTGCTGCACAACACAGCTCGGCTAAAGTGTTTAGTTGCGGAAGGAATCGACTGCATTCGCCTAGCTTTACGGTACGTATACACTTGATTGTCGAATGATTCGCGAACCGCTCTCGGCGAACCAAATTCTGTCGGTTTTTGGTGGACGTAAAGGGATTCCCGGGCAGGGATGTAGTGGAGTCGGAACGCCGTTCCAGCACTGATTTTTTTAATTTCTCGCATACGAAGTACACAAAGAGAAAGTAGTGCGTGGTGTGCTTTCACATATTTTGCTCTCATACTACGGGAAAGAGTTGCTTTCTATGTATATTTTTATCAATATTGCTTTTCTCTGTCAATCCTTTATTTATATTTGTGTCCAGCACCTTCCTGTATTGGCTCCCAGCTTTTTATAGTTTTCTGTTTGCGCCACTGTTGGCTCAAAGTACTGCCATTGTTGGCAAAGTTTGTGGAGTTCATATTGTGTCCTGCACCCTTTATTTATTAATACAAGTTCTGCCGCTGTTGGCACAGTATGTACCAATTTTTTTTGAAAGTCTCAATAAATCTGATACCTCTCCGGTGGCCTCCTTTTTCTCTTTACACCCTTTTTTGGGTAAGTGGGGGCCACCGTGAGAATTAAAAAAAAAGAGAAAGAAGTAATCTTCAAAAAATTCGAACTCGAGATTTTGACGAATCTCCACATTTTTTACTTTCCTGAGTCCGAAAAACACAACTTTGGAATTATGTCTGTCTGTCAACACGATAACTCAAAAATTATTAGAGCTACGAGGACGAAATTTGGTATGTGATCTTTACACATAATTTGTAGGTTTCTATCAAATTTTTGACAAAATACGTCTACGGGAAGTCTGTCTGTCCGAACACTATAACTCAAAAAATTGAATAGCTAGATGGATAAAATTTGGTACACAGTTCTATCATCAGGAATGTAGGTCCGTATAAAAGTTTGGCCCAAATCCGTCAAAGCGTTCGCTGTCTGTCGATCTGTATAATCTCATGCTTGTAAACGCTATAACTCTGAAAAATAATGACTTAATTTGCATTACGGGAATATCACAACAAAAGAAGTGGCGACCAAACGCCTGACTGTAACATGTCAGTTATGTAGGTGGTAAATACTTTCCCGCAATTAATTGTAGTCCAACGTACACCAATATTTGAGTTGGGAGCAATCAATCAGTACATTGCCTAAACCGATGTATAAAGATAGCACTGGAGAGGGGTTTTTGGGAAGCACAGAGCCTCAAGGGCTTTCATCTTCCGTTAGCTGTAATGGAATGGTTAGTGGCATGACATTTACTTTGCACCTAAATTAAAAGTTAAATAAAATTTATGGGAACGATTCCATCTTTTTTTTTTCCCATTCAGCAGTTGAAGTGGATAAGAGCAGTTGAAGTGGATAAGATTCTTAGTTAATGGCCTCCGCCGGTTTCGATTCCCTCGGGGATCGTACGACGGAATGTTTAGAAGTGCTGCGTTGGAACTGGCGTCAATTTTCGTAAAGAGTCTTTCGGGAATGCGTTTAAAGTATTCCTGAATGGTGAGGAGGCGCAGGTCCTTCCTGATGGCGCGGTTTCTTATGTACCAGGGCTGGCGTGCAATTTGCCAGACGGTTATGTTTTGGATTCGTTCAAGGCCTATTAAATGCATGTTAGCAGCTGTGCCCCAGACTCAGATTACTTTTTTTGAGTGATTATGAGACTGACGCGCTGTCTACTGCCTACCGAGGTAGCTTCCGCTATTCAATAATCGCAAAATCCTCGCACTGCGATATCCGTGGGCTCGTCCCGGATCGGAAGAAGTTTACGGAGCTCCTAGCCCCGTAGGGGGCTTATCTCCAATCTGGTATTCTGTGAATGCATGACGTTAAAGTAAGCTGTCATGGACTTGAACTCCAGAATGGATGAATGGTGGTACGATCTGAGATAAATGAGAGGACGTCAGTCTGGTACGAGAGCAAGCGGGATACTGGGCTGCTGATGGGAGGAGTTTGTATATATGGCTAGATGTAGAGCCAATCAGAGCGCACCTTCAGTGGTGGGTGGAGACGTGGTCGGAGACTGTCATGTAAGAATCGGAAGGGGAGCACTTTTTAAACGATTAATTTGATAAGAAGATTTAATTTTTCCTGTTTATCCTTAGTTTTATTTAATGATTTACTAATTTCTAATGAATGTGGGAATTCATTTAGGGCCTCTTTAATAGTTTTAAGTGCGTTAGTAGGCTCTTTAAGATCGCGCATGTCCTGATTTATCGAATGATTTTCGGGTTCAGTTGGTTTTTCGGGGTTATTTAATTTAGTTTGCTTAGGCAGATTTGTTTTGAGTTTTTGAGCGTAAGTTATTTTATTGTTGAGTTTTACTAAGTGATAGCCTCTCAGTATTAAAAGCACAACAGTGTTCGAATATTCATTCCAAAAGTATAATCAAATTCCTCGGCCATGTAATTTACAAAATTATTGGAAACATTCAATCCATCGAGTTTGTTTGGACCCCTGGACATGCAGGCATTACTGAAAACGAATACGTGGACTCCTTGACCCGTAAAACACCAAGCTCCCTGATCTCTCAATGGATATCGCATGAAGATTTATTACTGTTTATGAAAAATTATATTCAAGAAGAAGTCAAAAATGAATGGAAAAATTCAAAACACTACTACGAATTTTATTTTTTAAACGAAAACCGATCTCAACTCCAAATATTTCCTTCCAGTCGCAAGAATGATGTCCTTATTTCTCGATTCCGTACTAAAACGTATCCAACCAGTGATAATCTTTTCAGATTCCTACTTGCATCTACATCATTTTGCACCTTATGCAAAGTTGAAGAAACCCTGGAACATTTGCTTTTTCAATGTCAACGTTTTGAACTTCAAGAATACTTTTTTTCATGCGGAGATGGGCTGTTTCCCACTTTCTCTTTCATGGAGTTTTGATTTCTCTATTCATTCCAAAAGACAGGTTTTCGCCATTCTTAGATTTTTGCGCCATGTTCATGATAACCTTTAATTCGTTTTTTTTTTTTAAACTTTCATTGACTTTTTCTTAGTTTCGCGATCTCAGAATTTGATCTTAGGATAATTTAAGATAAAGCAGCCAAGGAGAGAGCATACATTTCAAACAGCTTCATCATCATCTTATTGTTGAAGTTATTTATTTTCGGTAATTTAGGGAAACCGCTCCAAGAGGCAAGGTGGCCTTCTCCATTACAGGCCGGCTGGCCTAGTGGTAAGGTCTCGGCCCCGGGACCGGAGGGTCGCAGGCTCGAAGCCCGATTCCACCGAAGAACCGCCGTGCATGGAGCCTGTTGCGCGCCAAATCATACGCAGTGGCCAAACGTCCTCCCGTTGGTGTGGCGCGGAAATTTGGAGAGGGGGTGCCAGCTCAGGTGTCGCCCTCGTCATCTGTCCGCGGTTCAAAATTACGAGGTCCGTCCCTACATAGCCCTCGTGTTGCTTCGAAACGGGACGTTAATCTAACTTAACCTTCTCCATTACAGTTAATGCATATCGGATTTTCTATTTCAGTTTTAATGGTACATTCCCTGGTTTCATGAATACCGGCGCGTTTAATGTATCTGGGGTTGCATTCGCAATTTCTTGAACTATTATGGAAGCCTGAGCATTTAAAACAAATCGTGGCTTGATTTTTCTTTCTATAGGTTTCGATTTTAACTTTAAGGTGATTTATGGTTTTGAGACTGTGTATATTAAGGTGATTTTTAGTTTTTATTACGTCAACAAGAAAATAGGGGTGGAGGGATTTAAGCCGAAGAGGTTCGTCCCCGCGTGGCACTCCCTCAAATGCGGAGAAGGAACATACGTCACACTAACGTAGAGCGCTTGACCGTGATTGGATGAATGCCCAGACCTAGGGACAAGAAGACAGAATCATGTCAATTGTTTGCTCTTCCTCCAAAATTCGCCATCTTTGCACCGTACCACGCAGGAAATGAAAAGAACATCCCACCTGCATTCTATGGTCCTAGCAACGAGCTGATTCTACGTTCGATCCTATCCTGATTTTGCCAAACTTCTTTTAAAAGCATGATTATTCCAAAGGAATAAAACATATTGTTACAAAGCTATAAAGCCGTTTCACTGAGAGCCTAATCTTGGCGACAAACTTGGCGACCATTTTGGCGAGTTGGCGGCAAAGTTGGCGACTTTGGCAACAAAAGATATTTTCTAGAAGGACCTCGAACTTTCAACCTATTTCTGCTGGCTTCATGAACTTTCTGGAGATTACGTCACATCCTACGTAATGAAGTCGCTTCCTGTTGAAAAAGTATAAAAGAAAACTCTCAAGCCAAGAAGGTGAATTGGATTTTGATCAGCAAGCAAGCTGGTGAGCTAACAAGAAGCCTTTGAGCGCTGTGTTGAGATTTAATGGTAATCTCTGCTGTGAATTTTTACAAGTGCTGTTTTAATACTTGTGCTACGTTTTTTATCTTAGAATATTTGTAAAATAAAGAGTTTTATTTTTTTTAAATCCTGCTTATTGGACTGCATTCATGTCACTTACAAGGCGATTTTGCACAATATATATTTCTGACATAGATATAAAACAGCATATACCTTGAAACATAAAACCTCATTTAAAACATAATATTAATTGTACTGTTAATTTTCGAACAAAGCAAATTCAAGTGACACTTGATTATTAAAACACAAAACAAACTGCCTTATGTAATTTGCAAAAGTCTCTTTGAAGCCACACAACAGAGTCCATATTCTTATGTTTGAAAATTTTCTCCTATCAAATAAATATTGACTTTCCACATCACACGGTAATAATATCATATTGTTACAAAATCGTATTGTGGGTGTACGTGAATGCAGTCCAATAAGCAGGATTTTAAAAAATAAAGCTCTCTATTTTACAAATATTCTAAGCAAAGAAACATAGCACAAGTATTAACACAGCACTAGTAAAAATTCACAACAGAGACTACCAATAAATCTCAACACAGCGCTCAAAGGTTTCTTGTTAGCTCACCAGCTTGCTTGCTGATCAAATTCCAACTGACTGACTCTTGGCTTGAGAGGTTGCCTTTTATACTTTTCAACAGGAAGAGACTTCATTACGTAGGAAATGACGTAATCTCTAGAAAGTTCATAAACCAGTAGAAATAGGTTGACAGTTCGAGGTCCTTCTAGAAAATTCCTTTTGTCGCCAAAGTCGCCAACTTTGCCGCCAAGTCGCCAAGATTAGCATCTCAGGGAAACGACTTTATAGCTTTGTAGCACCTTACCTCTGAGTGGTTATAGAGCGAGCAAATAAGTTATATTAAAAGACATATAAAATAAAATAGTAATTACAAGTAAATCTTCCCAATCTAAAAGAAGCATCACTACAGGTCCTCAGAGGGCTATCGAGCCATTCCATTTTGATTTCAAACTATTCGGAATTCCATCAGTGCAATCCATTTGCGACAATTTCCATGGGTTTCTCACATTGACGAAAGGTTTTCCCTTCCCGCGTTCCAAAAATCTCGTAATTGAACAGCGGTTTAGATTAGATCCGATGCGTACTCTTACCCTGAAGATAGGCCAAGAGTACGCAATTTTCAACTTTTTATTTTTTTTTCTTACTTAAATGATTAGAGACAAAATCGTGTAGCCTAGATTTATAGATTCATAGTTAAATAAAGAACATTGTGTGAAATCTTGAAGTTTGTATATTGCTTACTTTAGCTTTTATAAGCTACTATAGTCCAAGACAACTCAAGAATGTTATACAGTGGAAGCTATGGATGGTATTCTTCCGCCAAGTGAAATAGTCCTGCAGTTATTCTAATGTATTTTAGAAGTAACTGACATATTTCAACAGAATTTTGCTTTAAATAACAAAAACCGATATGCTCTGCAATAAAAATTTATTTTCAAAACGTATGTTATTTAATTTCTTAAATTTTTTTTCCCGCCTTCTGTCGGAAATTACGAGGTGCCAAAATGACCTTGGGAGCATTCGGGGAAAAAGCTTTTTTTCTCTCTCTTCGGAGTTCCCATTTGGCGAATAATCTCTCCTGGAGCTGGTATGATTATGATTACTCAGAAAACGTAACAGAATTTAATGCTGTTAATTAATTTCTTTTTTCATCATTTTTATATGGTAGCAACTTCTAAAATATCGCTGCTTTTGAAATTATTTATTGATCTTATCTTTTTTTCAGTATTTGCATCATTTTTTGTACATATATATATGCTGCCCAGCATGTAACACAGCATATTATTTTTTGCATTTTATATGTTTGGCTCAATCTGTTTATCTATAAAAACTAAATGTTAAACTCTAAATTTAACGGATTCATTTGTGCGCAAGGTTATCCAAAAATATTTGCATACAATGAAAAATATTAAAAGAATGCTAAGAAAAATATTTAAAATAGAATATGAAGCTTTCGGTTATGTTGTATAACATAAAATATTTAATGTACATACCTTAATTTCTCAAAACTCCATATTAGAAGAATGAAAAAAAAAGTTTTACTGAAAATATAATTTAAAATTTGAGTTATAATTCGATTATTATTCGAGCATTATTCATTGTAAAAATTTTAGTTTTTTTATTAAATTTCCTTTTAATTATTAAAAAATTTATGCATCCTTTATTTCAAGATAACAACATGAAAGCATAGTTGGTGTAATCAATTTTTTTTTGCATAGAATCTTCTGCTGTATACAATTTTAAATATAGCGTCAAGTGTCTACTATTGATATTTCTCAGGCTTCCTTTAATTAATAATGCACAAATTATGTACTTAAAGACAATGTAATAGTAAAAAAAAAATCGATCCAAGCAACTTTCTCTTTTTTCTTTGAGAACGAAACGTTGGCGCACACGAAGCAAAGAAAATCTACTTCTGGTTGTTGGCGAATTCTAATAGAAAGTAACCCCAAAACGCGTAGAAACACGAACTACGTCATTCATCGGTGCAGCGCCGGAAGTATAGCGTGATCTCTGTTAGCTTCTTGGCCTGTCTTTGAGTATAGCAGTACTCGCACGGCGTTGTCCGTGGAATAAGGGATATTGAAAACAAAATCAAAACAAAAGATGTACATCGGATTATAGAAATGCATGCTGGGAATGAAAGCATATGACGTCACCTGCCGCGAGGAAGGTCACTCGGCCGGAGAAACTCTGGTTGTTAAATCTCGCTGGAAAAAAAACTGTTTGAACTGATCAGGGGAAAATTAATTGAGAAAAACGAAAAAAGATATTTTAACCGTTCTTGTTTCAAATCCGACAAAAACGTTCCAGTTATAAGCTGAAAAAATGAAAATTATATAGATGTTAGGACGTCGGATGCGATAATTTGAAGAAATCTTTATTAAAAACTACCAAAAAAGTGACTATTTTTCAAAAATTTTTCAAAATTCAGTAAATTACGTTAGACGTACGAAACAAACTTCTTTAGAACGGAAATCGTTTGTTCTTTCCGATGGCGTAACTCTTTTTTTTCTTACAATTATTTGAAGCCATTCTATTGAGAAATGAGTGCGAAAAATCACCCAAAACAACACAAAATATTAAATAAAAACATTTCTAGATTAAATTTTAAAATTTCGGCTTCGAGGTGCATTTAGTCACCATTACGTCTACCTGTGTGCCAAATTTCATGGCTGTAAGTGCGATAGTTTCGTCTGGACATCGCAGACACACACACAAACATTGCCTTTTATAAGTACAGAAAAGCCGCTGAGGTGCGAACACCCTCCTTTTACGTATATTAAACAAAATTACAATTAAATGTCTGCTTTTATCCGCATTAACAAGATTGCAATTGAATGCCATTTGCCTTTGTCGGTATTTTTTGAGGCATTAGGAATAGAGTTCCAAAAATCGAGGGTTTAAAGGCTAAACTACAACTTGTTAGTACAGATCTTAGTGATGCTAAGGATGAGTTGAAGAAGACGTCAAGTGCCCTGGTAGAAACTGCCAAGGAGGTACGTACCTTAATTGATCAACCTAGGCCTTCGTATACAGAAGTGTTAAGGTCAAGTCCTGTTGCATTGTCTAACGCACCAGTGATATCCAAAAGAGATAATCATGTTGTTCTCCTCAGGCCAGTGAAGCCCTCTACCTCGGAGGAAAATATAAAAATCATTGAAAATGTTCTTACGGCACGGAATTCTGCAATAAGAATTTCTAGAATCGGCAAAGTCAGTCAGGGTGGTCTCATTATTGAGGCCCCCACTGAAGCCGACTTGCAAGCCCTCGAGGCGGAGATTGGCTGTTTGCCTAAGTTGGAAGAACGCTTCACAGTTTAACGTCCCAAACGTCGTCGGCCCCAGATTATTATTCTGGGTGTCGATAATTCTGTCGATAAGGACCGCCTACTTATATAAGGGCCTTCTCGCAAAAAACCACTTCTTAGCTGACTCCAAGAACCATGCCTTAATTGACATTATCTTTCCTATTAAAGCTCGCCGGAGCACCAACTGGGTGGCTTCTGTCGATCCAGGTATTTATAAACTAATTTTTGACCAGCCAGGACTCTATTTTGAGTTTTCACGTTTACGTTTTGATAACTTTTTTGTCGTAAAGCAGTGCCACCATTTTAAACGCTTCGGCCACACCACTAAGTGGTGCCCTGGGAAGGAGGACACTTTTTGTACAAGGTGCTGTATGGACCATCCGGTCGATACTTGTAAAGATATTATATGCGTTAACTGTACCGAGTCCAATCAGAGATTCAAATCTGGGTTTAATGTTAACCACGGTCCCAAAGACAAGGTTAACTGTAATAGTTACCTTCGTCAGAAGGATAATTTAATCAGGCTCACGGACTATGGTCCTTCTCCGGGTTCTTCAGATTAACATAAATCACTCCCGGGCTGCGCACGGTGCCGCTTTTGATACTGCTGAGACTCAAAATTTTGATTTTGTTTGCGTCCAAGATCCGTACTTAGTTGATGGTTTTCCCTTGGGCGATGCCCTTGGTTTTCCTATTTTTTTCTTCTATTAGATTTAACTGTTCAATTTATTGTTTTAATTCTAATTTAAATTTTTCACTTAAGCATAATACATTAAATTCTGTTTCGATTTTAATTTATTTTCATAATTTAACTATTACTTTGACAAATTTATATTTTCAACCGCATGATAATTTTGATGAATTAATTTTGGAAATAAGTGATATCGGTAAAGACAATAGTTGTAACCTGCTCATCGGTGACTTCAACGCCAGATCCCAAATTTGGGGTTATGACTTTGAAGATCACCGGGGCAGGGTTCTTTCTGAATTTTTAACTCTAAATAATTTTTCAATATATAATCGTACGGATCTTGGACCTACTTTTTATTCATCAACGGGTCATGGTTTTCCTAACCTGTCCTTGATTTCAACCGCCCACCAACATCTATTAGATGCTTAGTGGATCGATAACAGTGATTCTCTCAGCGATCATAAGCTTATCTGTGTCCAGCTTGCGGGGGATTTTTCTTTTCCTCGCGATTTTATTTTTAAAACGAAATTTTCATTAAACAAATTTTCTGATCGTTTCCGGAAAGACTTGGTCTTCCTAAAATATTTAGTTACAACGGTATCCTCAATTGAAGGTATCGACTTATTTTATAAAACTTTTATGGATCTAATTACCAAAGCTGCCTTTGGTACTTTCAAAAAGGAACCTCTAAGGCATAAGAAAATCTTTTCTTTTTGGAATGACACCTTGCGTTTAAAACGTAATCGTGTCACTGCCTTATATCGTAAATATAATAGCCTTAAGAAAAATGATGCACCTGGAGATTCGGTCCTTGCCGCGGGCATTATCTATCGGAAAGAAAGATCTGAGTTGAAAAAGCTTATAAACACCACTAAAAGGAAAGCTTGGGAGATTTTCTGTTTGAATTACAATTCTATGTTTGGCCATACCTTTAAAGTTGCCCTTAGTAAATTCAAAAGAAATTATAATTTGGATATTAAAATACCAAACAATAGTAATCCTTCAATTGCAGAAAAAGCTAAATGCATGTTAAATCACTTTTTTCCCTTTAAAGATTTATCTAATTTTAATAAACTTTCTTTTCCTTTTCAGTCTTTAAATTGCATTAATATTTTGGATTTAGAAGATTTGTTTACAGGATTAAAAGGTGGTAGGGCCCCCGGTTTGGACCGAATCGACTATAGAACGTGGGCCAAAGTTTTTGAGATGGACAAGTTTTTCTTTTGTGATTTTATTAATTTGTGTTTTAGATTTTCTTATTTTCCTTCTTGTTTAAAGAATGCGAAGGTCTTCTTCCTGCTTAAGCCAGGGAGAGACCGTAGCATTATTTCGTCATATCGGCCAATTTGTCTTTTGTCCACTCTGGGCAAATTGATCCAGAGGCTATTTATTAAACAATTTAATTCTTTTATTATTAGGCATAATTTAATTCTTCGATTTCAGTTTGGTTTTAGAGAGCTGTCGAACTGCGAGGTGGCTGTCAATTCTTTAATTAGCAAAATTAGGGCCTCTCGGGAGGGGAATCATGTCGCTCTGGTGTCTATTGACATTAGGGCGGCATTTGATAGCCTCGACTGGGAGGTTCTTTTCCAATTATTTAAAAAATATGATTTTCCCTTTAATATTCAAAATTTTATTTTTTCTTATTTAAAAGATAGACAGGTTTCATATGTCAATGCTTTAGATTTTATTACTGTTGAGGTGTGTCGGGGCTGTCCCCAGGGTTCAGTCCTGGCCCCTCATATTTGGAATTTTTACTTTAATGAGATTTTATATTTGAGTAATGATCATAGTTACCTCCAGGCCTACGCGGATGATCTTGCCCTTCTTGTGGTCGCCGACTCCCGGAAAAAACTAGAAACCGAGGTGTCCTCCTTTTTGGATGATCTTTCGGATAACTTAAAGGTTTTGAATCTTGAAGTGGCCTCTGAGAAGACACTTGTTGTTGTTTTCAGAGGCACACAAAATAAAAATAATCAAAAGAAGGGGTTGGCGACCTTCCAGAGATTCCAATTTTTAAAATTAAGGGAAGGACCATCCGGACAGTCGACTCCCTTAAATACCTTGGAATTTACATAGATAATCAATTAAACTGGAACGAAAATATTTCTAATTTAAAAATTAAAATTTAATAATTTAATTCAAAATTTTCACAGTGTATCAGGTCCTAACTGGGGTACCGGTGTTTCTCTTTTGAAGCACTGGTACCTTTCAGTTATTCAACCAGCATTATTATTTGGAGCGGCTGTCTGGTGTGGTTCCTTCACCAAACAACAGATTTTTAGTTTATTTTCGTCCAAAGAGTTGCATTAATTAAAATTTCAAAATGTTACAGGACCTGCCCCACTAATGAACTTAATGTTTTTCTTGGGCTTCCTCCCCTCCATGTTGTTGCCCGTTCTCTTTTTATTAAGTTCCAAATTTGGTACGACAGATCTAATGAGTACGATTTTATTAATGTTGATCATTTAGACCATTTTATTAAGATTAACCATATTAATTTAAATAAAAGAATTATTATTTTTTCACCTCTTATTAAAAATCCTGATTTTGATATTTACACGGACGGCTCGGGCATTGATGGTAATGTCGGAGCCGCAGCTTGCATTTTTAAAAATAATATTTTATCTCAATCATTTCAATTTAAATTGTCCAATTATAATTCAGTCTTACAGGCCAAGTTGGCGGCGATTAATTTTGCCCTCGGCTGGGCCTTGGAAGGCGGTTTTAAAGTGAATATTTTACACGGATAGCTATTCCTCTATACAGGTTCTGAAAAAATCAGATGTTAAATCCGGTTTTATTAATGATATTAAATCTAATGTTTTTAGGGCTCTTGGGTCGGTCGGTTTGTCCTGGGTGAAGGCTCATGCTGGTATCCCAGGTAACGAACTGGCCGATCAATTTGCCGAATCAGCTATTACGGAAGAAAATTTCTTGGATATCCCTGCTCCCTATAGTTTTCTAAAGAAATATATTAAAAATATAATTCTAAGTGACTGGCAGCAACATTGGGGGGAATCTGACACTGGTGTCAGGGTCCGTGAATATGTTCCCTTTGTTGATTTTAATTTACTTACTCATAATCGCTATTTGTTATTTTTTATTTCCGGGCATGGTCCTTTTCCTGCTTATCTTTTTCGTTTCAAAATTTTAAATAGTCCTAATTGCATTTGCGGTGGCCTGGGGGATCCGGATCGCTTCCTGTTCGACTGCCCTCATACTAAGGATTTTCATTTAACTTGTCCATCTGGGATTTTTAAACCTGATTGGTTCTCTAGTGTTTTGAAGAATGTTGGTTCACTGAGGAGGCTTCAGGAAATCTGCGTGATTTATAACCGTATTTGTAATGAGTTGAGGAGTTTAAATTGATTTCTGTTTTTTTTTGGGGGGGGGGGGTCTCTGGTTGGTCTTGGTTTTGTTGTTTGTTTGCTTGTAAACATTTTATCTATTGCTTGCTTGTTTGTTGTTTTATTTTACTGATTGTGCGGTTTTTTTAAATTGATTTTTGGCTGTTTTTGATGATTGGGCCTTGGAGTACTTTTCCTGGTTTATTTAAAATCCTTTGTAACTTTTGAATTTTTGGGTATTTAATGGATCCATTGTTTAACTTTGGAATTTTGGTTTGCTTTGGAATGCCAGAATTTGAAGTATTCAGTTTTTGATTAATGATTTCAGAAGTACCCACGGTCCCATTTCATCTAATGCTGTTTTATTGCACCTTTTTAATTGATTGTTTGTTTGCTTAAATATTTTGATTGTTTGTTTGTTTTTTATTATAGTTTTTGCTTATACGTTATTCTTTGTTGTTTTTGGTGGTTGGGCCCTAGAAGTATTTGCCTTGAATTAATTATCACTGTTTTAAAATTTTTGGCATATTTGGGTTCTTAATGGCCCATTTAGTATACCTTAATATTTATTAGTTTGTTATTTATTGACTATTGCCTTTGGTTAATTGTTGCTTAAAGTCCTGATTTTGTTTAAGCTTCCGTTGCTTGGCAACGGCTTCATCATGTGTTGTCTTTTGATTGATTGTTTGCCACATCACCTAGTGTTACTTGATTGTTTGTTTTTGCCTCTGTGGATTCCTTCTGCTGTTTTTCGGCAGTGGACCACATTTTGGTGATTTTTTATTGAATTTACTAAATTTGTAGAATTTTTTACATTTTCGGGCATCTCATGGTCCCCTTATCTTATCCTAAAAATTTGGTGTGTTTTGGCCCGGCGGATCTCGAGAAACCCCATTTTTCGAGAAAAATTTCAGAAGTACCCACGGCACCACCCAGCTTAAGCTTTGGTGTTGGCATCTGCTGTTGCTTGGCAATAGTTGAATTGCTTGCCATTGCTTGATTGATTGGTTGTGGTGCTGTTTGACTGATTGCCTGAGTTGCTGTGGATTTCTTGGGCTCTTTTTGCCGGACGGATCTTTTGGTGTTTTTTCGTGGACTTACTGGAATTTTTTGAAACTTTTTGCATTTTTGGGCACTTTGTGACCCCTTTATCACCTTCTGAAATTTTGGAGAGCTTTGGCCAGCCCGTTTTCGAGAAACGCTATTTTTGAACAATAATTTCAGAAGCACCCACGGCACCATTTTGCTCAAGTCCTGATCGTAGCAAGCTAATAGTAATAATAACTTGTATCGTAGTGACGAATTTCAAACCTCATGGCTTATGTAAACCAAAACATTTTAACTTTATAGACTTTCCTCAGCTGACAATAAGAATCATAAAGAACACTACAATACTTTCGATAATTTAATAAAAAATATAATGAAATAACTAGCCAAAAAATGTTTTCGACCGCGTCAACGCTACGAGTACAAGGGTCTATTCTGGTACCCCCGGTTGGGTTGGGAGTTGGGTTCCGCATGTTAACAACGGAACCCAACCCAACTCCTAACCCAACCGGGGGTACCAGAATAGACCCCCCAAGTGGAATGACTAGAAAAGTAGGAAAATTTTCGATCCTGTCAAGCCAGAAAGCTACGTTGTACTGATTTTATTAATTTTTTTAAAAATGAAAATTAAGAACAAACAGTTGTAGTGATTTTAAATAAAATCAAGAATTTTGTTTTAGCTCTGGGGGGGCTGCAGCCCGATAGCCCCTCCCCTGGATTCGCCATTGATGTGAGGCACAGACTGCCTCATTTTTTTTTTATTATTATTATTACTATTATTTCCAATTCAGTGCACTTGACGACATTTTAGAGATGTTAGCCTAAGATTCGCCCCTGACCCGACATGTGACTGACCTTGCTCCGAATAATAATAAGATTGAATCTTCCAGTTCCCAAAGAGGCCCTACCAAATTCCTTGCCTCGGGTGATGGGCAACCCAATTTTGTCTTTGGATCATTCATATTCCCCAACGAGGAAAAATTCTTCTCTGTGAGTTAGTTGCGAGCATCTCGGAAAATGAATTTCGAAATTCACGGAATTTTCGAATAACTAAAACGAGCCGTTTGTTGAAAATCAATAACCTTTTGGAATAATAGGTCGAATCTAGTGCTCAGCGTTTCAAAAAACACAAACCAACCATTTGCTAAAAATATTTAACGCTTGACGATAAAAAAAAAATTAAAAAAACCTTCCGTTATTTTACAAGTCATTTCTTACCACGAATTTGCTATATTTTACTTTTTCTCTGAGTGAGAAGAACATAAAAAGCTGAAAAACTCTATTCACCTCCCTACCGGAAAAAAATTTCTTTTCCGGTATAAAAAAATATACCGGTTTATGAAACACCGGTTCCGGTATGATACTGGATCCGGTATCATACCGGTTTCAGTATCATACTGGATCCGGTATCATACCGGAACCGGTGTTTCATAAGCCGGTATAAGGTTCCAGTATGATACTGGATCTGTTACGATACCGGTTCCAGTATAAAACACCAGGCCTAATGTGATACTGGTTCCAGTATGAAACTGGAACCAGAACCAGTATCAAACCGGTATCATACTAGAATATTGATTACAGAATTGTACTGGATTAGATACATATTATGGAGCACAGGATTTATCAAATTAACATAATTAAATCATTCAATAAAAAAATTCGTTAAATAAAATATTCAGCATCACAGAACTTCTAAAAAAAATTTCAATTCGCAACCTCTTTATGGGTGGGGAAATAATTGCGCATCCCTCAAGTTGGAAAATAAGAAAGAATATGAAGCATTAACTAATAATACTTAAAAGGAAATTTAATTAAAAATAATTTATGTAGAAATCAGTAATGGTGAGACTCCATTCTTAATTATTTTGCTCCTAATTGTTGAAAAGTCTGATGAAAAGAACCTGCGAGAAAGTTCGCTAACCGCTTCGGGTCGCAACAGCCTTATTCTACATGCAGTACATCTCATTAGAAATTCTTTTAAAAGAAAGATATATGACTTAAATTAAATGATGTACTGTTCAGCAACGGATTCCGAGAATACCACGTTTGGACGATTTTACACCAGAAAGAGGTGTCAGGCAATGAGTCATATGAGCGCATTTCCGGAGTTCTTTGTTAGATCACGCTCAGTAAAATCGAAACATCACTTTTCCATTCTTCACTTCCCCCCTATTTTGATGAAAATAAATCCGCCCGGCGCATGCGCACAAACGCAGAAGGTTTCCGAATCCGTTGCTATACAATAGATTAAGTTTTTAAAAAATTAAATTATGCCTACTTCACACCCTGGCATTCAAAATAGATATATAGAAGTTTAACAAATAATATTTATGTGCGAACTACATTTCGTTCGTTAATTCTAAGAAATGCAAAGTTATTTCTCATAAATGCACATTTTTTTTAATTCTGCTAATACTTTGCATGTTCCTGCCTGACTGAAGTATAGCTTTCTTGCCGCATGTTTTACTTTACACCTTTGCGATCTTTACTTTTTATTGCTAGAACATAGTTTTCCGACACGACTTGTGGAAATTTCAAACGTTAGCGCTGGTTCTCATTCTTAATTTCTGTTAATCACATCTAACCCGGGACGGCCCGAGGGTGTGTGAAAAGGTGCGAACGCACACGGCCCCGAGTTTCTGAGGGCCCCGCAGCCTGACTGGTTTTGCAAAATGAAAATTGTTCGCAGTGATTTATTTAATGAAATCAAAAATTTTGTTGAATTTCACCTTCCAGGACACTATATTACAAATGTTAAAATAATTTATTTGAATAGTATCCAAATTTTGCTACTTTTCTTTAAATCAGTGGTTCCCAATCTATGGGCCCCGGCCCACTTGCGGGTCTCGAAGAGCGTATTAGTGGGCCGCGAAACGCTAGTCAGGGGAGCTTCAAGTCTTCACTCGCTTTTTTGCTTTATAAACAATATATTTTTATTCCTTTTATAGTAAGCTACATTAAGTATTAGCATATACGGGCATATAATACATAAATGTATTATATGTTGTAACGAATTGTTTTATAATCATTGTGAGATAAGACGGCTGTACCAGTGTTTTGATCTATTTTTCTTGAGGCACAGACTGTACGTAAAAAAAACTGTTTGTGATTGTTTATTTTAAAGAGCTTGAAAGTTAGTTCTTCAAATGCCTTTTACGATAAAATGTTTTTTTAATATCTAATAAATTTATTTTTGATATAAAAATTGATTATTTCTGAGTCTGTCGTTAAAATGTGTTTGTATTTCTTTACTTGAATATTTAGTTATTGGGCCTCAAAATATTTTTTACACAGCAGGTGGTCCGAAAAACCAAAAAGGTTGGGAAACACTGTTTTAAATGATATAGACCTTACTAATTACCGTCGCATCTTCAGAAAGAACTTTCTTAAGATCAAAAATAATAAAAAAATGACTTAATATCTAATATTTTTTAATGTCTTTATGATTAACTCGTTTCGGCTTTTGTTCTTTGTGTGTTTGTTGTTTATGGCACTCTGTAAATGGAGTTATCTCTGTGGTGTGCTTTTCTTTAAATAAATACAGAAATAAAATAAACAAACATTAGTTAAGAGCGATTTACCTCATCAACCATTTTATATATTAAATCAGAGCTAACTAAAAAATCAAATTGTGATGATATTATCAACGAATTTGCCATAAAGCTTGTAAGAAAATGAAACAAGAATCACGTATTTAAAAACTCTGACCTACTCTAGTAATTCGCATGCCTAATTGTACTTATGAAGCAATTATTTTTATTTTATTTATTAACGATTTTTATGTAAAATATTAACTTTATAAAAATAATTTTTTTATCATTTTAAGTGTCGAATCTTTAAGTGCTTAATATAAAAAAATTTCGTAATATAGTAAACTAGCAGTACCCGCACGGCGTTGCCCGTGGAATCAGGACTTTAACAAAATGAAAAAAAAAAAAAAAACGCCCACAATAACATGAAAAAGTTTTGAAAACAAAATCAAAACAAAAGATACACATTATTTGATTTTCCTGCTTATTTTTTTTTCGCGCTACAGTACAGAGTACGTTAATCCAAAACAATATTACAAAACTGGAACGTGAAAATGATTATTATACAGCAAGCAAAATATAAAATCGAATCCGAAAATAATAATCGAAGTAATTCATTCAGGTGAAGGTCATGACGCATCCTGCGCGTCCGCCAATCAAAATTGGCAGCAACGTTCCGGAGAAGTGCCGCGCGAGGAACTCGATCGAGAAAAATAACTCTCAACCGCCCAGAAAAAAATTAATTAAAAAAAACGGGAAAAGATATTTTAACCGTTCGTGTTTTAAATCCGACAGAACCGTTCTAGTTATAAGCTGAAAAAAATAGTGTTATTAGAAAGTCGGATGCAACAAATTTAAAAACAAAAGTAACATCTCGATGACAAAACTGGGTATTTTTAAAACATTCTCAAAATTCAGTAAATTACGTTAGAAATTCAAAACTAACTTCATTAGAACGGAAATCGCGTGCTCTTTCCGATGGTGTATCTATTTTTGTCGTACAATTATTCGAAACCATTCTATTGAGAAATTAGTGAGAAAAATCAACCGAAACAACACAAAACATTAAATAAAAAAATTATAGATTGAATTTTAAAATTTCGGCTTCGAGGTGTCACCATTACGACTACCTGTGTGCCAAATTTCACGGCTGTAAGTGCGATAGATTCGTCTGGACATCGCAGACAAACACACACACAGACACACGCACACAAACATTGCCTTTTATAAATATAGATAGCAAAATGTAATAAATTATTCTTTTGTACATAATTTGTTTCTACACGCAGCAAGTCAACTTTGCACCAGGCCCCGCGTTTGCTCAGGCCGGCCCTGCATCTAATCACTGTAAACTGAATGCCGTATGAAAAGAAAAAGTTCTGCTAACATCTTTTATATACTCGTACAGCTTTTGCTTCCAATTTTTGTCCGAATTTTGCTTCCGATTTCTCATTACAACTAGTAAATAAACTAAGTTCCCAATTTGATGAATTCCTAGCTCCAAGAAAAGACATCGTGTCATCTTGCAATATTTCTTAGATAATTTTCAAGCAGTTACGAGAAGACTCGTCGACTCTTATCTCTCGTTGCTAATCTGAACAATTTAATTCCTTCCAAATTCTTCCTAGTCTGAACTAAAACGCACTGTGTTGTGTGAGCCGGGAGGATTTTCGAGAACTCATAATTAACCCATAATCTGCCATCGTCCCTTTTTACTTTCTCGTATACGAAGCATACAAAGAGAAAGTATTGTAATCGTCAAAAAATTCGAACTCGAGATTTTGACGAATCTCCACGTTTTAGACCTCCCTGAGTCTGAAAAACACAATTTTGGAATTATGTCTCTCTGTGTATCTGTCTGTGAACACGATAACTCGAAAACTATTAGAGCTACGGGGATGAAATTTGGTATGTGATCTTTAAACATAATTTGTAGCTTTCTGTAAAATTTTGGACAAAATCCGTGTACGGGAAGTCTGTCTGTCCGCGGTCATGTGAACACTATAACTCAAAAACTTGAATAGCTAAATGGATAAAATTTGGTACACAGTTTTATCGTCATGAATGTAGGTCCGTATAAAATTTTGGGCCAAATCCGTCAAAGGGTTGACTGTCTGTCGGTCTGTATAATTTACTATTGAAACCAATCCGTTATCTCCACGCGCATGCGTACGGGAAGCAATCTTCTGTGCACGCGAAAGGAGCGAATTACGTCAGTTTGTCCTTGAGACGGCAAGAGTGAAACCTAGCAGTGTGGAATGGATATGCGTTTTAATCGGTGCGCATCGCTTTGAATTTGATTCTTTACCTAGATATTTTTCAATCACTATAATGAAAAACCTTCTGTTAGTCATTGGATTCTGAGCAACAGTAGGTTCGAATTTTTTTAGCCATGCGTGGGAAGGAGTAACGGCACCTTTTTGGGGAAGTATACGAAAAAGTTTAGGAGAGAACACTCCCGCTGCTTTAATTATGAAGTACTATCGAACCACCATAAATCGAACTTCTTTCAGGAGCCCTGGATTTTCATTAGAAAAATAGTTTCTGTAAATCTAATAAAAAATTCTATAAATGGAACAAAAATGCACGCATAAAAAAAGCTATGCACTAATATTGCAGTCAAAAAGCTCCACATGAATTTCGTTCAAAAGAAAGAATAAATTAAACAGGGAAAATAACTATTTCACCGATTTTTTTATGCACTGTGTGTCTGTGAACACGATAACTCGAAAATTATTAGAGCTATGGGGATGAAATATGGTATGTGGTCTTTAAACATGATTTGTAGGTTTCTATCAAATTTTGTACAAAATCCGTCCACGGGAAGTCTGTCTGTCTGTATGTCCGAAGTCATGTGAACGCTATAACTGAAAAACTTGAATAGCTAGATGGATAAAATTTGCTACACAGTTTTATCGTGATGAATGTAGGTCCGTATAAAATTTTGGGCCAAATCCGTCAACGGGCTGACTGTCTGTCAGTCTGTATAATCGCATACTTGTTCAACTCCATGTGCATGCGTTCTGGTAACAATGCCTGTGCAAAGAAGGGACCCTCCGAAAACTTGGCAGTTTGCCAAAAACCAATTCTGGCGGCGAGAGTTTGTAAGGAAGCAAACATTTAGAGAGCAGAACATTTTCGCCAGGTCCTGTTGCGCAAAAAATTGCGCAGGGGATTTTATTTGTTTTGATCCTTCAAACCACGCGTGGTTCTAACTTTGGTTAACTTGCGACGGAAATTTATTTGGCGTCTTTTATTATTCTAGCTTGTATGAACTATATTTTTCTATAAGTATGCTATGATGGTTCTATACATCCTATTTAATTTTGATTGTGTTTTCATAATTGATCTTTATCAAACATGTTATGAAGGAATTACCCTCTTAAAGAATTTGAACTGTATTAAATATTTTGCAGCGTATACATCATTGTTCAATGTATTGATTATAAAGGAAGGATTACGCCACTTTGTCCTTGAGACGGTAAGAGTGGAAAATCGGTTCGCATCTAATCGCTACGCATCTCTTTGAATTTGATTCTTTCCGTAAATATTTTACAATCACTATAATCTATAACGAGAAACCTTCTGATAGTCATTGGATTCTGGGTTACAGTAGGTTCGAATTTTTTTATCCACGCAGGCGGAAGGGAAGCAGCACCTTTTTGGGAAAGTATACGAGAAAGTTTAGGGGAGACCACTCCCTCTGGTTATGCAATAAAAATCCACGGAAGGCCGGAAGGTTTTATATGAATTATTATGTTTATATGTTATTCTAAAGAAGTCGTGTTATTCTCAGCCTTTACTAACTTGAAACAACAAGGGCCGAATTAATCCCTGAAGGGGGCCCTTAGGCAATGTTAGTATCAGGGCCCCCTTTTTCCTCTCCAATTTCCAAAACAAGATATTTTTTATTGATTTTAATTAATCTCTATGCATGCAAGTTTTTAAGTAACGCATATAATGACAAACTGAAATAACAAAACATTTAACTTGCGAATCACCATCAAGAGAGTTGGTTTTATTATAAAAAAAATTAGAAATTTAAATCGCACATAGAAAAATTAAATTTAGAACTAATGTTAAACATAAATTTAACGTTTAAAAATTTACAAAACATTTTTGAACGAATCTTAACCCAGTTGGCATTTACACTTGCAGCAAGTTTGATTTTTTTTTATATTAGCTTGTCACGACAAACTTGATGTGGAAACTTTGCAGCAAACTTCCTGCAAAGTAACAAAGCATATCGACCAAACCACTTGCAAAACAAGTTTGCTGTGAAGTTGTTATGACAAACTTCACACCACGATTGCAAAACAAGTTTGATGAAAAGATGATACAGCACACGTATAGATAATATTTGTCTCTGTTTTAAAAAACATCCGATTTTCAAAGCATCTTCTAGACCGTCCTTCTTTTAATTGTTGATAATTTGTAAAAAATGTAACTTTTTTATAAAAAAAATTTGAAAAATTCTCCATCTTTTTACTACATATAGAACTCGCACTTTAAAGAAAACTATATATCGCCTTTTTCTTAATGTCGAAATTTTAACGTTCATAAACAAAATTAAACCTAAAAACAGTCGATGTTTGTTGAAAAATAATATTTTGCGTCCCATGTTTTTAAAAGTAATTACTTTTGAACCCTAATTTCATAATTTATTCCATTAGCAAAACGTAGTTATTAGCGAAAATCGCTCTCCCTTTGACTTCAAATCATATTCTCAACTCAAAATTTAAAAAATTAATGAAATCAAGAAGACAGTTTAAAATAAAACGTGTCGCTACAATCTTTCTGTAGCGCAATCTGTCTTCCGCAATTTAAGTGCCTCTGGCTGAGTGGTGAAGACGACAGGTTTAGGAAGCGGGTTGTCGGGAGTTCAAGTCTGAGGTTCGTCTGCGTACTTTTTACTATAGTTTGCAATGTGTTTGACACAACAAGCTTGCTGCAAGTTTGACGCGTGGTGCCTAGCTCGTTTGCGTTAACTTGTTTCAAGCTTGCACTCTTGCCGTGTCAAACTTGCTGCAAGCTTTCAGATTTGCGGAGCAAGATTGCTGCAAACTAAAATTGTTATCTGGGAATATTCTAATACAAAGATTTCTAGAGCTGTTGACTTGTGAATTAGACAGGCAACTGCGAAAAAAATTGAACATTGATCTGCAAACAAATTTTAAAACATGGAAAAAATTCTAAGAATAATGTTCTGAAATTTAAGCAATAGTTAATTTTAATTTGAATATGCTTGAGTACAGAGACCTTGTAAATCAAATGTAGGCAGGAAAAAATTAGATTACCCCGAAAATACCACCTAGTGGTACCCAAAAGTTGTGGGACCCAAAGGCAGTTGCCTACTTTACTTATTTTGTAATCCGGTCCTGGAAACAACATCTTTACTTTAAATTCAATTCAATTTTAGATTTCTTATAGTGAATATGACCACTAAAGGGAAATCTTCAAGGGTGAAAGGGCAGTTCAACTTATTAAAAAGCGTGGAAAGCGTAAGGGGGGGGGTGAAATTTCTACATGAACAGTATCAGCAATTTTGAATTCAATTGTTAAAACTTTTGAAAGTGTTGAAGAATATCGGAAATGATTTAAATCATTAAAATTTACAAGATGAAGTATTTAAATGGGTAAAAATGATGCAACACAAGAACATTCCTGATTGACGTTCATTAAGGATAAAGCGACTAATATGCTGTAATTTGGGAATTTCCAACTTCTAAACCATATGTGGATGGCTCAATAAATTCAAAAAGCGAAATGGCATTCAAGAAAAGGTAATAATCAGGTGAAAGTGCTTGCGTTTCGGAACTGGCAAAAGTCATTTATGGAAACCATTTTAAAAGTATCTGAATCAGACAATGTGTTTAACATGGATGAAACTAGTTCCCCTCTCCCCTTTTTTCACGTTGGTCCAAAATAAAACTCTCACTTTCAAAGACGATAAATGTTTTGGAGGAAAACAAAATGTTACAAAAATTGTCAGGCGAGCGTACGGTGAGAACAGTTCAACCAGCAGGATAATGGAGAACGATGCTTTATTCACGAATATTCCGGAAAACAAGAAGCACGTGAAACGAACAAAAATAATCGGCTTTTGTACAAATTAGCAGGACAAGCAGACAGCAAATGGCTAATAACCCAGATAGCGCGTAAGTTTGCAGCAAGTTTGATTTTGACTTAATATTACCTTGTCATAGCAAATTTGACGCGTCAAACTTGAAGCGAACTTGTAGCAA
>BGPR01002243.1:171998-187771 GCA_013235015.1 Araneus ventricosus | reverse complement strand
TGGTTGACGGTCAGCCCGAGAGCTGCATCGAAGAAGTCCGAAGAATGATCGAACAATACATCAGCCAGCCAGAATGTCTGATTCTGGCCGTTACTCCGGCCAATCAAGACCTTGCGACGTCGGACGCTTTGGAAATCGCTAGGAAGGCAGACCCTGAAAGTAAGATAGCGCATCTTTGGAGAAATTAGTTCTGAAGATAACTTCAGTTGACATATTATGTAGGAGAAGGTTGCCTTATTTGAACCCCTAAACATTTACAGTGATACTGAAGTAATTTTAATAACAAAAAGTTGCATAATTTTTGCAGTATATTTATCTTCAAAATAATGAAATTAATTTTTTTAAAGAAATACACTTTAAAGTAAAAAAAATACCGTATTAAAATTGTTTCATCGGTCAAATGAAGGAAACTGGTTTCACAAATTGGGCCAGCAATTTCTTTAATCATAATTAAAGTAAAATTGTTTTCTGATTCTCAAATTTGCATCTGCACGTAATGTATGAATGAACTTGATATTTTACAGGTGATAAAACTGAAATTTAATAAACAATGGTGATGCAAACATTGAGTAAATTTTCATTTTGTATACTTCTAAATTTTAGTAGTAAACAAACGCATGCAGTAATACTACAAACGAACTAACTGGTTGCCAGAGGAGAGCAGTAATTCGTAAAAGATTTAAATATTTAATTTCTACTTTTTTACGTTAGTGTTAGTAATTCATATTATTTCATAAATTTGCAGGATTGCGGACAATCGGTGTTTTGACCAAACTGGACATTATGGATGAAGGTACAGACGCGCTAGACATCATAGAGAATCGACAAGTCACCCTTAAGAGAGGTACGGCCAATTGCTATTTATTATAGATATTAGAGACCTCTACCCTCATATCCATTTGAAGCCCCCTCCCGGGCAACGGTTGTTAAAGCTATGCTATAAAGAAAAAGAAATAAAATTAAAAACTTCGACTTCGGTGTTATTTTTAGTAGTTTATGATTTTAATACCCATAAAAATTTTAAAATTCCACCAGTATTACAAGAAAGTTGTTTATATTCAAAAAAGAATTGCACAAATACATGTATGTAGAATTTGATAAAAGTCCGGTATAGTGAATTTCAGAATGTGACAGATTTGTACTTATCTTTTTATAAACAGAGACAAGAAAATATTATATGGAATTTCCATTATATTGTGAAATATTGAATAATATTGTAAATAATTCTTAATACCTTTGCGCATTTTTCGGGAATAACCTAAGAAGCTTAAAACGTTGAGCTCGGAATAAAGAGCGTTGTGGATTATGAGTCTACTGTTCGAAAATAACCTAGGTGTCACTGGTTTTCAAAAATTATGGAAAAATCCGATAAATTGTGATTGTAAAATTTCTATTCGTTGGAATTTAGTGATATTTGAACCATTAATAAAACAGTGCTTTAGAGATTAGGTACGAAAGAAAAACAATAGGCTTATTTTCTATCTTGAAAATACACAAAATGAAAACGTACCAAAAAACATAGCATCTGAGTTCATTGTGCCATCAGATACAGTATGGAGCGTTATCACCTTTAACAGCTACACAGGCACGGCAGTGATGCCCATTCTCAAAATGTTGGTGTTTATTAACTTAATTGGCAGTAAAGCCCATTTCTGTGTCAAGGCAATTCGAAGATTCTGAAGGGCTGCGACGGGCCGGTTAAGAACAACGAAGCGTCTCTCTAGAGCAACCAAACATATCAACATCGAGTCGAGAGAACGTGCTGGCCATCCCATACACACAATATTTCTTCAAGAAGACAATTCTCCACCAACCGAGCTCTGTGTGGTCTAGTCTTATCGTATTGTAGGATGAAGGAGTCACCCACTTCGCATGTATAAGAAAGAGCAATTGGATCAGGAATGTCATCACTATATGTCTGAGCATTACCGGTGCCTCTTGGAACGATATACAGGTCAGTGCAATCATCCAAAGAGATACTTGCCCATACATTGGCCCATCATCCTGTCTATTTCATGGATAAGATTGAGATAACAGCAAAAATCTTGAGTCATTTTGTAAACAAAATCTGAATTCTTCAATAAAGGGGATTGACAGACATTGATATGCGCTTCAATTGACATGGGTGCGTGCTCAATTAAACCTTTCATTTTGGTGGCGTGGCGTGCGGCGTACACACACTGCTGGGCGTCGTACAAAAAATCCTCCTTCTTGAAGCCTTCTTTGCACAGTTGATGTAGATACCAACCTTCCAGTGACTTTTACAAGAGAAGATCTGAGAGTGACTCTGTGCCTCCTTGCAGTAGCTGTAAATAGCTGGCATCTGCGCCACTTTTGGTTGTAAGTCTTCCCCAGCTGTACCTTCTAGAAACTGATTCTGTTCTTAAACATGCAGTCCACAGTCTATAAATTACAGAAGGATTCACATTCATCTATCTTGCTACATATGATTTACGCTAAACCGCTTCTATTCGCCCAGTCGCACTGCATCGTAATGCCTCAGATAAATGATGTCGAGTACTCATATCTAAAAAATGGCTCTCTGGAAATTTCACTACGCAGTTTTTACTTGTATAAACTGCAGACGCCTTTAAAGCCTGTTGTCGGCCATGTGTGCACTGATGATGTTAAATGACAGCAGCTCCACTAATTTCCATATTGTATTCTGATGCAATATTACTCTTTACGTTTGCTGCGTAATTTGTACGAAAACTTACTTACTTTTAGCGATGTAATCGCTTTTTTCTGATTTTTCCTTAATTTTTAGAAACCAGTATTTGAACACTTATGACTAGAATTCACGGATAATTTTGGAAGCATTTAACAAAGTATTTTCATACCCCAATAGTTCTAAGTACCGGTTCCATTGTGAATGTCACATCTAACATTCTATCAAAAAGAAATCGGGTTTAATGCTTACAGTTTTGGGTACGAAATTTCGACGCAAGGCATTTTGAACAACATTCATACTTCATGCGTAATTTAGGCTTCTTAATATATTAGATTATCCGAGATCTAAGAAGGTATTAAATTTGTTATATTTAGCTCTATTAAAGACAGGAGTGGCGCCAATGGGGGGACCAGGGCGCCCCCGTCGGGGATGCTGTGTCCCCCATTGGAGAAGATTTTTGTACCCTGTTCACGCAACGGGTATTCAAATAGTAGATAAATAAATATCTGGCGAAAATTTGAGACCAATTTCATTATTCTCCCTCCCCCCCCCCCCGTACAGAAAGTTGCGCCCCCTGTCGGGGATACCGTGCCCCACCGTCGGGCACTCACTAGCGCCACTCCTGACTAAAGATGGACCTTTGTTATTTTTGCACTAACACTCAGATAATCTCTCCCAAAAGGTTGGGTTGGCGTTATGAATAGAAGCCAGAGAGACATAGATGAAGGAAAGGATATTCAGTACATTTTGGGTAAAGAGAAGAACTTCTTTTCCACGAAAGAGTGTTACAGGTAATTTTTTTTATTTCTCTGTGTCATCAGATTAAATAAAGGAAGAGAATACTCATTTGCTTTTATTAGATTAAGATCAAAGGCACTTCATTAGCAAATATTGAAAGCTTTTTGACGGATACAGATGAAATAATTGCCAAATTAAATTCAAAGATTATGTTACACAAACAAAAAGATTCGAACAATAATCTTATTTGTACTTTGTGAATCTTATTAATTTCGAACTTGTATTATTATCTAATTGCTCCTTATAATTATCAATTTTTAGTAAATTAACGAAAGAAAAGCGATTGTCATATCTTCAAAACAAATATTTGTACTTTATAATCTATTGTGCTTTATAATCTATTTTGTAGAATACTAAGAGTTTAACCTATGCAAAAATATCTATTAAAGTCTTTTTTAATTTTAATTTTTAACTTTCTTCAATACTCTAATAAAGTTTTATTTGCAATGTTTAAATTCAGAATCCCTAAAAATAAATCTTTTTATCTTTAGATCATCATCTTATTGTGAAATATTATTGTTTTGCACATTCACTTCAGTGGTAGATCAGCGTTAAATTTGGGACAAAATCCGAGGACGGGAAAAGGTACTCCGAACCAAAATGCATGCTCTGTTCTCTCTTTTTTATATGGCGAATTTAGGCCCAACACGTACCATGTTGGAAAAGTGTACGAGAAATTCGAGGAGAGTACACTTCCGTTGGCTATTGTTATAATGGTTTAATCCAATTTCATTGTTTTATCAAATCTTTCTAAATAAAAAGAAGTTATTTTTCTTTACTTGGTTGCATGTCTCGGGTAACGTCGCTGCGGGATGCTAGTTTTAACTGATAAAGCGATTAAGAGAAGATTATTAATTCTACAGACGTTGCGAATCACCAGCAGTGAACCATTAAAACACAAGCAGCAAACACAATGACAAGGTACATAAGACCTTCCAGTAATTGGGCAAATGTTTGAAATGGGAGGCAATAATGTAGCGGTATTGGAAGCGTTCTCATCTATTTCATAAAAGCAATTTCAGACTTAACGACTCATTGCCATAACATTTTATCTTAACCCCGTACGACTTTAAGAAATACTATCATCTGTGGACTTTAGTTACTAAACCCCCAAATCAACTAATCTTGTTGTTTTGCTCGTGTGTAGACATCTGGCTGACCGGATGGGAACACCGTACCTTCGGAGATCGTTGCAGAGGATCCTGAAGTCGCACATCAAAGCTGCCTTGCCAGACGTCCGGTCCAAACTGGCTGATAAGCTAGCGGGATATCACAAGAAGCTGAAGGAATTCGAAAGCAACATGGGAGAAGACTCTAGCGGGAAACAGTTTTATATGATTAAGTAAGCTTGTTTGTAAAATCCGAATACTCCATAAGTACCGATAAGTAATATGGTGAATATTACATGATTAAATAATCTAATGTTACATGATTAAATAATCTAAAATTACATGATTAAATAATCTAATGTTACATGATTAAATAATCTAAAATTACATGGTTAAATAATCTAATATTATTGTTCGCATTTGAGATCCTGATTCTTCGTCATCACAAATAGCGTGCAGCACTTTGGCTGCAATAATTGTACTATAACACTTCATAAATAAATAAATAAATAACCCAGTTCATATTTAAAGTTTCCAAAGTGTTTTAAAAAAGTGAGAAATTTTAATTGCTTTATGGACGAGTTTTCTGTTTTGTTTATATGGATTCACAGAACTTCCGTACCCAGGATCTGCTTCCGTTTTCCGGTAAGCCTCCAATTTAAACAATCGCCAAATCCATTTGGATACTGTATCAAAATTTAACCGCAAGTCATTATCTAAATCTTTTGTTTAACCACCAAACAAGCCTTAGAAGTCGCCAAAAAAAGCGATAACGAACAATTATGGCAGCCTTTCCGCAAAATGAGGCTCTTATTTTTTGTAAACATTGAGAGCTCAGCAATAGAAACATCAAATTTAATATTGCCTTAAGCCATAACATTAAAAAAACTCTACTTTAAATATATATAAACATCTTCAAGCAGATTTTTGAAATTTTGACGAGTCCTATTGACGAAGCATTACATCAGAAATCGATCGGTATAGCGGAAGTTCTTCATTACCCCAAATAAACAAAACAGAAAACTCGTCCATTGAGGGAATACACTGTACCGCAATAACGCCCTCGATTGAATTAAGAGCTTTAAAAATTATTCATTTACGATCACACAAGGTAGGGAGATATTTAATTAACGATAAACAACTCTGACATAAAAACTATTTTTAGTTTTGACTTTGAAATTCCCAAAATAAAATAACTATAGACGATGTTTTAGCCTTATGTTGACAGGAAATTCAAGGTGCCAGCGAAAAATTAGAATTAACGACGAATTCGAATTATCCAAGTTACACTGTATTTTATCCTAACCTATTCACATTTCACGCTAACAATAATATTATTTCCTTACTCCTAAAATGGCAAATTTCTTAATTAATATGTAAATGTAATTTTTCTGGAAAGATGAATGTTTAAAAGGCCTGCAAACTACGACGACATCTTGGTTTTAAAAGCCATTAAACATATTTTTACAATATTAAAATTATTATTTTTAATTGATAAACAAGTGTTAATAATTTATGTTTGTATATAATGACGTTAATTCTATTCTTTCATAGACTTGTGAATACATTCATCGAAGACATCACTCTGAAATTGATGGGCAACTCAGAAATGGTTGACATGAAGTCAATATCGGCTGGTGCATTCATTAATTTCAAACTCAACACCGAAGTACAAAACTTACTCAAATTGGTTAGTATTTATTTCATTATAAATCGTTTTGAAAGCTGATTCAATATTTGTTGAATTCAATTAATATTAGTGATACAAAGTTTATTTTTATACACAATTTAGTAAAAGAATTAAAATTGTTTAAACACGAAGTTTTGATATATTCTTTAAATTTTATAACTCGACTTTCTTTGTCGAGGAATTTAAAATTACAAACGGTTAATTTTTATTTAGTGAATTCAAAGATACATATTAAACAGTGACTAGTCGATATCGCCGCCCTCCTGGCGGGTTCGCGGCCAGCACCCACTTTGCTCAGCACTCCACCTCGCTGCTTCGAGGCTCTCAGCCGCTATTTTTTTCAGTTTTAAATGCTGCATGAAGATCGGTGGAACAGATCATAAAACCATAGTAGATTTCATATTCTTTGTAGACAACAGATTCCTTTAAAATTCTAAAACCTTTCAATAAATCTCATCTAGTTGTAATGTTTTGTTTAACTTTCTCACGAATTTCGGCATGAAAGTCTTCAGATACATAAATACAGAATGATATCGCCCTAAATAAACAGTTTCCATCATCTACGATAGGTATTTTACAATATTTTTGACACGCCATTGTGATGGAACTGTTGGGATCTATATATTTAAAATAATATGGTAAAACATTCAGACAGTTCGCCAGCCCCAACCACTAGACAGATTTCGATAATTTTCATTTCATAAGAAAGCTTTTGATGTCTAGATGTGTCATCAAGGGTCGTCTGCTCCCCTCCATTTTTGAACGAAATCGAGAAAGTATTTCTCCACCATACATTCTCTCTATGTTTTTTAGATTTCGTTCGAAAATGGGTGGGTGGGGGAAGGCCACCTTTGTTGACATATCTAGACATCATAAGCTTTCATATGAAATAAAAATTATCGAAATCCGTCGAGTGTTTTGGACTGCCAAACTGTCTGAAGGTTTTACCGTAATATTTTAAATATATAGATAAATTATATGGTTGGTTCAGTTTGGAAAAAATGTTAATTTTCATTTAGAATTTTATTAATGGCCTTTCAGTGTGGAATTTGAACTATAGAAACAGACACGCAGTTCCGTTCTAGTTATTTATTTATTCTAATTGCTTGCTACTTTTCCTAATATATGTTGTAAGGACGGCATGGTCTATTCAAAAGGACTCAGCAGAAATACTTTTTTAAATTTAGAATAACAAATTTTGTCTTTATTGTAAGTCGATGCTGCATAGAAAAAAATGTTTCCCTTTGAAAAAATGTTTCCTTTAGTTAATTGAGCTTATTTTGGTTTTCTTAGAAATCTTCTTTTGTTTTTATTTCAAAAACATTATTTTTTCCAATGCTATTTCGAATTTCTGAAATAGAATATAAATTATGATTTGAGAAATATAAATATTTATTTAATAAAGAAAAATTCTTAAGAGGCTGAAAATCAGTTTTTGTTTTCGATCATGACTACGCTCTTTTATGTACTATAGATAAAAGACATGATGAACACATGAAAATTTATAGTTTAAAAAAAATGTAATTTTAAAAAAAAATAACTAACTAATTATCAAATAATTCTAGGGGACTTCTTTTGTTACTTCGAAAACAATTTTTCTCAAACAATATTCAATGTAATTCGATATAACAATTTGATATAATTTGTCAAGTTTTAGTAGCGTTTCATATAAAATCTATTTAAAACATATGCAAGATTTGTATTAAATGCTACATAGCAAACAGCTCAACAGACACTATAAAATATTATTTTTTAGTTTAATTTCTTTTTAGACAATTGTCTACAAAAGCTCTAGCACATTTTATTATTTTCTAAGTAATAGTTTTTAAGTATAAATAAATAATAATAAATATTTTCACAATTTCAACTCTTATATAACTGAATATCTGAATTCTTATTGATATCGATTAATTTACCAAGAGTTCAAAAATTAAAATTTCTGTTCTCTTATCATTTAGAGATACGTTAGCTAACAGAATAATTCTTTTAGACAAAGCAAAATAGTTATACTTTCTGATAATTTGATCAGTTTCACGTTATTCGAATTTGCGTGTATTTTATCAGTTCTTGTCATTTATTATAAAACTTATCATTGGTTGCATTTCCGTTAATGAAATTAGTTCTAAGAATTTCGTCTAACAAACTGTACCTACTGATAACATTTTGTTCATTCTGTTCAACAATTAAACAAAATAATTCGACTGAGTTTTCAGTTGAAAGCCTAAGAATATAATATTATAAGAGTAATAATATAAAAATTTTATACGTTCTTTTACTTAAATCTCAGTATGAATTTAAGAAAAATAGCTAATTAGACCAGGCGTAATTCAGATTTGCATCGTTTATATTTGTTTGAACAGCATGTTTTGCCAAAAAGGTAGCTAAGTTGAGCTCTTGGCGTTTAATTTCCGTTAAATATGTTTCCCTTTTTTAGATTTTTATTAATCTTATGTCTGTTTATTACGAAATGGATTAAAGAAAAAGGAATTTTTTATATAACTTTATTTCCTAACACACCTGCTGATTTGTTTCTACTATACGAGGATTTTCAATGGACAGAAATATATTTATGTATCAAATTTTAACTGAATGTCTGAGTTCAAGCACATCAGAAAACGAGTGGAATTCGATTGCAAATATTCCATATTTACAAACATAAAAGAAGCTAAAAACACACTATTAATTAGTGTACTAAAAAGTAGAATTTTATTTATTTTCTCCTCTTAGTCTTCAATTTATAATTCATACTTATAAATATCATGGAATTTTGAAATCAGTTTTTTTTTACAAATTCACTGACGGGTGACGTCACGCGTATGTAATCATAATTTAATTAAATTAATTGAGTTACTATTAATTAAGTTCTTAAACTATTAAAATAGTGTATTGTCATGGAGAGCTAATAGTGTACTAAATTTCAGAAATCGAGCACGGCAGGAAGTGAGGGAAAAATTCATTATAAAATTCCAACTTTATAAACATGAAACAAATCAAATTAAATAAAAGCGTGTAAAAATGTTAGTTTAAAAATAATTACTATAACAAATATTTTGAACGAATGAAGACATGGCCTCATTATAGACTAGACGTGCCATTATCTATCTCATACTGCATTTACTGCGAGTAATTGCTGCATTATATATATATGTAATAATTTAACATTTTCCTAATTTTAGAAACGCCTCTTAAATTTTAATTCATAAAATTATTTCTACTTAAGCTCTTGTATACAAATAACTGTCACTATAACTCGCTGAGATCCGGTTTCAGCCGTTCTAAAGCTTTCGGGGTTTCTCCGTAGTATAAAAAGGCTCGACGCCGATCAACTTTCTCTTTTGTTAACCATGTGAACCACTTTGAATGATTTGCTGCCTTCGAGAGCACTTTTCTGAACAATGGTCACGGCTTCGATAAAATGAATTATCCTTCAAATATTTAAATTCCTCTATTTTCTACCAGGAAATCAACCTGCATTTTCGCCTTGTGAAATAAAAAGAATTAAAGCGACCACGACCTGCTTATTTAGAATGATGTTTCATATATATATATACATATATGTATTAATATTTGTCCTTTTTTGTTATTGATTCTTCTTTACGCCGACAGAGCGTCATCACGATAATATTTAATCGTAAATCTTATCAGTTCAAAATTATTATCTGTGGAATGATAATAAAAAACGAAGTCTTCATGATGGTCGCTAATGGGGGTTAGAATGGAGAATTCAAAGAATTAAAAGTATTTGAATATCAGAGCAAATTTTTAGTAAATTTGCTAATTAAGAGTTGAAGCAACCTCTACATGAGCTGTAATCTGTAATGAGCGATTATGATTTTTGAAACAAAGAGGTTTAATTCTTTTACTCTCAAATATGTAATAAAACGCACGGATCGCATGTAATAAGACAGATCGATAATGTTAAGATTAGCCATTGCTTTGATGGTAGCAAGCATTTCATATTATTTTTATCTAACTGTTGAAGAATGAAAATTTGCGAAGTTATTCCTAATGGTAATTACTCCCATAATCAAAATTTGACAAACTGAAAATTTCATTCACATCAATTCGCTGCTACTTACTCATTGTTTATTTTTTGCACTAAGTATTTTCATGTTTATATAGTGAGCGAGTTAATTGTTTATGCATTAAGTATGTCCACTGCTTATGCATTAAGCATTTTGATTGATTGTAAATTTCCATTTTTGCATTAAGTATGTCCCTTGCTTATGCATTAATCATTTTGATTGTTTATAAATTTCCATTTATGCACTAAGTATGCTCATTGATTATAAATTTTTAATTATCCATTTAGCATGATAATTTTTTATGTATTAGTTATGTTCATTGTTTTCATATTAAGTATGTTCATTATTTATGAATTAAGCATGTTCATAGCTTATTATTATGTATTAGGTATATTTATGATTCTAAAATTTAATGTAGTGAGATACAAGAGCGTTAAAATTTTTTTTCTCTTTTTTTCGTCCTGAAGAAACTAGAACCCAATGAAGAGCTTATGACCATTCTAATAACGAACTTACATGGTATTAGGTAAGTTTAGATTTTTTTTACTGTTTTTTTAAAATACTCAAATTAAAAAAAGAAACATTTAAGTTCTGTTTAATTCCATACATCATTCCTTTTACACATATCTCTATATTATGCTTTATTCTTATGAAACAAAATAAAATTTGAGAACATGCCACCTTGGATGTTTCCATTATATGGCATTTAAAGATATTTAGGATTTCTACTTGCCGTTCTTGGGACGCTGTGGCTTGGGGATGGAGTCTCGGCTTTAAGATCGGAAGATCGTGGACTCATACCCGATTCCACCGAAGTTCCGCCGTGAATGTGGATCTGGTGCTTGTTATATCTGCTATTGTGGATCAAAACATCCCAATGTTGTCGCTGCGTGGAAGCTTGTAGAGTGCTCTCTCAATTATCTCCCTTGCTGTCTGACAACGCTTCAAAATTTCTCCCTAAAATAAAATTCTTGTACATAACAACAAGTCCCAACATAATGTTCTTGGAACGCTGTGGCTTGGCGGTGAAGTCTCGGCTTCGAGATCGGACTCAATACCCAATTCCACCGAAGTTCCGCCGTGCATGTGTATCTGATGCATGTTATATCTGCTATTGTGGAACAAAACGTCCTCGTGTTGTCGCTGCGCAGAAGCTTGTAGAGTGCTCGCTCAGTTATCGCCCTTGCCGTCTGACCACGCTTCAAAATTACTCCCCAAAATAACATTCTGAGTAAATCACTTTAACACGTTCAGTAAATTTTATTCGTTAGATTAATTGGTATCTTGGGATGCAGTATATCCAGGAGGACGCTTCGAGAATTAAACATTAAAATAACATTCTACGTAAAAATCTTTTAATGATAACATTGATTTAAAAATTAGCCAAATGATTTATTCATTTTAGAAAATAGGAATTATCTTACAATCATGAGGAGCTCTTGAGGAATTTTGGATTTTTATGAGTTTTTTTTTTATTTAATTTGATCTATTTCATGTTTGTAAAGACAGGATTTTGTATTCGATTTTTCACTCACTTCTTGATGTGCTAGAGTCATGGAATTTTCTACACTTGTGTGCTTTCGATGATAACACAGCATTTTAATATTTTCAGAACTTAATTGCCAATTAAACGATTATTTTAATTAAAGTTTGATTTCATATCAGTAGTGGTTAATTTGTGAGAAAGTTTATTTTAAGATTCCATAATAAGTAGACTTGTCTACCATGTCGAAAATTGTGCTGTGCATTGTGCCAGTTGTATTCAGGACTGGTCCATTGAGCTTGAATTTGATGTTCCACTATTCACTTTGCCAGCAAATTTACCTGACCTTAACGACATCGAGAAAATTTGGGACGCTTTGTAATGTGCTGTCAAGAAGAATGTTGGGCGTTTGCAGTCATAAGGGGTATTGCTGGCTAGATTGATGGACGAGTGTGCGAAAAAACACTGCAGATGTTATTCGGTTCCATGTTGACAACAAGCCCCATAAGGTCGCAACTGTGATCAGGGCACATGATGATGTAACCCAGTATTATTTGTATAAAACTCGATTTCGTAATATTTTGAACGGAATGTTCAAATAATAGGTTTAAGTAATGGTTTGGTTTATCCATTCTATAAATAGTGGCCTTTATAAGAAGAATATTATAAAATTATTTACTTTCAAACAGTTGCAGTTCAAATACAAACAGCATGTAGTTTTCTTAAAACGATTTTTTTTTCGTTTTTCTAGGGGATCCATATCATTCCCGTCTTTGGCTTTAGACGCCGTCAACAGAACACTGGTATCCGAATACGAAAGTCCTATGGAAAAATCCGTCGAATGTGTTAAGAGCATTCTGGAACTGGCCATTTCCGAATCTGCAGCACTGGTATAGTATTCCTCGTCTTTCTGTCCGCTTTCATTAGTTCTGTTAAAAAAACTATTTATTTATGTGGATTATCAGTTCCATATTTCGCCATAGAACGAATGGAAAACAATTCATTGTCTCAAACTTACATTGAAAGTAATATATAAAAATTATTTGGATAACAGTGGATATTAATTACAGTGGATATACGAGACAATGAAATAATTCCCAATAAGTAATGGTTCTCCCTCTTCTGTAACAGAACGGGAACAAATAACTTACGGGAACAAATAATTGCAGGCAGTGGCGACTCGTAAGCTCAGAAACAAGCAGTGTTACAAAAATCTTCGTTAATACTGTACTGCGTTTTCCTAATTGAAGATATTTAGACAATGTTCCATCCGGAATAACGCGACCTGCATTTTTATATTCAACTTTTCGCTCATCAAAAGCTGTGAAAATACTTTGTTTGAGGATATGCAACCTCCTTATAAAAATTTTCATCTGAATAATATTTTTGAAAAGTAACTACGTACCCCTTTTTAAAGGATGACAGTTTTTAATTTGTTTTCATCTCTTCAGTACATCGTAAAGTTTTAATTCTTTTCTGGACAACAAACGAAAACGAATACTCGATAAACCAGCTATTTTTCTATCGAGGCAGCATGAAGAGAAACCGAAACCCATAAACAACTCAAAAGAGAAACCGGAACGAAAAACATATTGAGGAGGCGAAGATAAACTTATGTGGGAGTGAAAAATAAAAAGAAGGGAGCATCATTCTCTTTTAGTTGGCTGTGCGCCAACCAGAAATGGTCGGAATGCAGCTCTGGGACGAATAAATTCAAAGGGAGGAGGGGTGCTTTCGAGGGCTATCATCATTACAGTTCTAACCCGTGTCTCTCTTACTTGTTGATTCATTTTCTGACTTCTTTTCACGTTTCTATTACTTTTCCCCATTTTCATTGATCTTCGAAGTCTCGGAATGGAAAAGTAAGCAAATAAGAATAAAAATGAAAATATAAGCTTTTAAAATAATTTCAGAGGTAGCTGCAGCTCTTCAGCCCTAATGAGCAAGCCGCCATTGATTATGGGTTTCATAAAAAAAAAAAAAAAATCCCGGTGCCATATTAAATTTGTTAGAAAAAGAAAACTTCTCTCGCTTGGAGGGATCTAAACATTCCGGACGATAGCAATTCACTAAGCTCAGTTTTTAATTTGTTTTCATCTCTTCAATATATCGTAAAGTTCTAATCCTTTTCTAGACAATTTTTCTCCACCATCCAAGTTTGCGAATGAAGTTTAGGCCGACGTTGACATTTCTATTCTCTTTTAAAAATTAATAAATCTGTACCTGCTAAAAGTAAAATAGAAATTCGATTTTGAAATCTCATATTTGATTCTGGTGTGTTGATGGAAATGTTGGAGGTGCCCTAATAAGATGTGTGAGGCTTATTTCTTTATGTGTTTGAGTATCGAATGATTTTGTAATTTACTAAATATGCAATAAGCTATGCATCTGTAAAAATCATGTATAGGGTTATAAAATTTTTACAAACTTTTTCGAAATCTGTGGAAGTTTTAATATTTCATAGTTTCATTCCAGATCCTTAAATAAGAATAGGCCAGAAATATACAGGTGTCCAAAGCTGCGTACGTGTTTTGAATAACCATAATGAAATTCCCGACTGGCCACTGGGAGATGTGTGATGAAAAAAACTGACTGATTAGACCTCCACGAATAGCGATGCGGTTCCTGAGAACCATACAAAGCAGACCCCATTGTGAGCATATAGTGCATGGAGTCCTCAAAAGAAGGCTCTTCCCGTCGTCGGCGATGGGCATGAACCAGCCATAACACTATTAATTATTAATGTGTCGTTGAGAGAACCCCTGTAGCCACGCTTGTACACTGAAGCTTTCAACCCCAACGGCTACTAAGAATACCCTCAGCGTTTCATAGAATGGTATCTTGGCGGGTTAGGCATTTTGAATAACTACAACGATGGACTCAGAAAAAGGTTATAAGGGTAATAAAAAATTATTTATTAACATTAAACAGAAAAAGCAAAAGAGAATTAAGAGACAAACTAGCTGATCACTTTTCCACATAATCACCAAATCCTTTTAGGCATTTATATGAAAGCAGGACCAAATTGTTTAACCCAGCTTGGTAAAAATCATGTCTCTGCCCATTCAGCCAGTTCTCGGCAGCTGTTTCGACATCACTGTATGAAGAGAACCTTCTTCCAGATAAGTGTTCTTTAAATTTCGGAAAAAGGAAACAGTCACTGGGCCATCGGGAAGCCATCCGACGCAAACGCCCTGGCATGTTGTGGTGTATCCTCTTGCGTGACAATACCCATATTGCTCGCAAAACTCAACAATTGCAGCAAAAGTTCAAGTGGGCAGTCTGCCCCCCCCCCCTCATACAACCCAGATTTGGCACCCAATATGGTTTCCAAAGACTTATCTGGAACAAGGTTCTCTTCAAAGAGTGATATGAAAACAGCTGCCGAGAACTGGCTCAATGGGCAGGGACGTCATTTCTACTAAGCAGGGTTAAACAAGTTGGTCCTGCGTTCAGATAAATGCCTAAATAGATTTGGTGATTATGTGGAAAAGTGATCGGCAAGTATGCTTCTTAATTCCCTTTTGCATTTTCTGTATATTGTGAAAAAAATTATTTTTTATTACCCTTGTAAACTTTTTTTTGATCCATCCTCGTATTACATAAACGATTACCAAAATAAATCAAAGTTTCATAGTCCAAATTAATTAGAGCAGTAAAATAACTGGAAATTATGCACTAATTAATTCGAGTTATGATTTAATTGAAGGCCATTCTTGGTGATTTTTTCGTGAATTCAAGATTAGGGTGAAGAAGGAGCATCCAGTTGTCCCCATACAACGAGATCTTACTTCCAAAGGATTTGTGGGTACAGTTGAAACATATGCTATATATCGAGTGTTGATAGCTCAAGGCACTCGACGAGTTGAGAGCAGGCGAGGGAAGGAAATGCGTCCAAATGCCAAGTGATATGCTTAGCAACGTTCGCAACTGCATATGTCGGCGTTATGGGCAGTGTCTGAATGATAACGGCCAAAATGTTGACTGTTTCTAACAA
>BGPR01002243.1:105423-169022 GCA_013235015.1 Araneus ventricosus | reverse complement strand
CAGCGCATAAAGGGCAAAAGATACAAAAAATAAAATTAAAAAGAACAAAAAAAGGCACAAAGTGGAAAATATCAAAATACAAGGTTCAAAAAAATATAAATATACAAAATTAAATTTATAATGCAAAAATACAGAGCATATTAATAATTGACCGAAACATTCAGTCTTCTAAATCGAATAAGAAAAAAAAATTGTTTAAATTGAATTATAACAGAATTTAAAAACATAAACTGGAAGTTAGAGAAACACAGAAAAAAATATATATACAAACCAGCGGGAATGATCTCCCATAAACTTTCTCGTATACTTCCCCAAAAAGGTGCTGTTTCCCCTCCTCCCACGTGGATAAAAGAAATTCGAAACTACTGTAACCCAGAATCCAATGACTATCAGAAGGGTTTTTATTATAGATGATAGTGATTGTAAAATATTCAGGTAAAGAATCAAATTCAAAGAGATGTGCACCAATTAAAACACATCTATCACGTACTGCTAGGTTCCACTCTTGCCGGCTCAAGGACAAAGTGACGTAATTCGCTCAATAGCTTCCGCGTTCACAGAGATTGCTACTAGTACGCATGCGCATGTAGAATCGGATTAGAAAAATTAATTATGCAATTTGAACATCTTTTTTAACCGATGGACACAAAAATTGGACACAAATCTACAATTAAGGTAAGAAGGCCATATACCAAATTTCATTTATCTAAGTAATTTTGTTAAGAAGTTATTGCGGTTAAAAATATACGATTATACAGACCGACAGACAATCAACCCTTCGACATATATGGTCCAAAATTTGATACGGACCTACATTCATGATGATAAAACTGTGTACCAATTTTTATCCATCTAACTATTCAAGCTTTTGAGTTATAGTGTTCACATGAACACGGACAGACAGACAGACTTCCCGTAGACAGATTTTGTCCAAAATTTGGTAGGAACCTGCAAATTATGTGCAAAGATCGCATACCAAATTTCATACCTGTATCTCTAATAGTTTTCGAGTTATCGTGTTCACAGACAGACATAATTCTAAAATTGTGTTTTTCAGACTCAGGGAGGTCTAAAACGTGGAGATTCGTCAAAATCTCGAGTTCGAATTTTTTGACGATTACAATACTTTCTCTTTGTATACTTCGTATACGAGAAAGTAAAAACAGTAAAGAACGATCAATAAACGAGAACCAACCAACAAGTCATGGCAACCCAAAAGTCAAAACCCAAAGTCAGCCCCCACAATCCGTAATATGATTGCAAATTTCCCTTGAAATTTCACAGCACCTTCTGATCCTGAGAAACGACCCATTATTTTTTAAAACATTCATAAACCATTTATTTTTATTATCCATTGAGGACTTTGTTAAGTGAAAATGTGCTGTAAATCTGCATTCAAAAATATAATGGTCGGCAACACCAATGATACCACATAAACATAATGGAGTGGAGGAAATATTAAAACGACGCAAGTACGCTATTAATGGACCATGTCATGTGACTAAATAAACCAAATATTAATTTAGAGTCAATAACTCAAGATCAGGAGTTGGAAGGAAATCCTTGACCCTTTAACCAGTTTCGGAGTCCCGCCAACTAAGGTTCCAAGGTCTCGTTTTATATTTTTCTTAAGAAAAGAATAAGGAATAGGAATTTTAAAACCATTGTCAATTTCAGTTGCTAATTTTGCGAAGTGGTCTGCCACTTCATTACCTGTGTTATCTGCATGTTTTTTCACCCAAGATAAACCGACGTAACCACTAGTTGAAGAAAGATTTTCTTTTATTTTTAAAATGAAGTTTAATTTAGATTTGGAACTTCTCAAAGTCTGAATAGACGAATGACTGTCTGAATAAATGTTAATTTTGAAACCATTCTCCATGGCCCAGCAAATAGCAAAATGAATTACAGAGAGCTCAGCCTAGAAAACGGTATTTCTTTAAAAGTAACGGTACGATTTCAATTTAAAGCAGTGTACGGAATAAACTATTATCTTTAAAAGTGTACACAGCGAACTCGACGTTGTCTCCAACCCCGGATCCGTCAGTGTATCCGTCCGTGTCAACATCAACATTATTGAGTTTCTCAGGAAAGTTAATAATCTTAATATTTGAGGCGAGACTTCTGGATGGACGATTGTGGTCAAAATTGTTTAGATCAAAACCAGAAGAGAAAATATCATTAAAATCTCTAGAACGCTTTAAACCATATGTTGGATTTTTTATACGCCACAATGCAAGGGGGGGGGGGATTCCCGACAATACATTCGATGCGCTAGAAGGAGAAGTTCGATAAGCTTTTGTCAATTTCAATAAGAATATTCTTTGTATTGTGGAAGTTTTGTAATTTTCTCTTTGGTGAATTCTTCACCCCAGATACTAGCGCCAGAAAGCAATGAGCTCTCTATTACAGAAAAATACCAAATTTTAATAGGGTAGGATGGGCGCCCCATTCTTCTTTCCAAAATGGGACGTTAAATAATAAATTTTTGAGTGCAAATTGCTTATATGAGCATTCCATTTAAGATTGGAGTCAAAAATTATACCCAGGTATTTGAGAGAGGAAGACACTTCGATAGTAAAGTTATAAATTTTAAATGCAGACGTTCTGGTAAAGTTAGATTTAGAAAAAGCAGTTGGTTTGTGTCTAAACGCCAATGTTTGGCACTTGTCAAAAGAAATGGAAAATTTTAAAGGGAGTTTAATTCATTTGTGTTGTTTTCACACAGACTGCCCAGTCTGTTGCTTGCAGTAATACACTGCAATTCAAACTTCATTCTCATTTTTCTCGGTAGATGTGCCCCACTCGTCCCACCAGTCGGACCCGCCAAGGTGTGGCAGACAGCGCCCTCTGACGAATCGCCTGCTGGTGAATCGCCTAAAAAACCCCCATCGAAGGACGCACAAATTGGTGTCGGCGAGGGCCTTCCGAGCAAAACAAAGCATCTGGTGGTGAGTTAGCACTGTTTTACTGCAAACAGATATTTTACTGATACTCTTTTTTTGCATTGGAATAATTTAATACTGAATTCATTTCATCCATGGGTCAGTTCACGCGAAGTAACATTGACAAGATAAACGTAACTGCGCATGTCATCTAACTTCTCTTTATGTTGCGCATGTCATCTAACTTCTCTAATATGTTGTGAAGTCACGTCCTTTTTTTTAACCTACAAAGTATACTCAATGGATTGCAAATTTCAGTTGGGGCGGCGCCTTTCACTTGTATCACGTAAATATGAATTGATCCCATAGAAATGGAGAAGTATGACATGATTAATCTAACATTTGAGAAGCTAAAAACGATTTCTATCCCCAGACATATATAGAACTAGCAATACGCGCACGGCGTTGCCCGTGGAATCAGGACTTCAACAAAATGAAAGAAAAGAAGAAAAAAAAGAAAAAAAAACCCGCCCACAATGACATGAAAAAGTTTTGAAAACACAATCAAAACACAAGATACACATTATTGATTTTCCCGCTTATTTTTTTTCGCGATAATGGCATTTTATTCGTAGAAAAGTTAATCCAAAACAATATTAAAACATTGCAACGTGAAAATTATTATACTGCAAGCTAAGTATGCGAGATGAATAAATACGTTAAGATACTGCCGAAAATAATAATCAGTCATTCAATTCAAGGTTATGACGCCACCTCCCCTTCAACCAATCAAATAGACTGCTGCGTTACGAAGAAGTGCCGCGCGAGGAACTCTCTCCATAAAAATAACTCTCAACTGCCCAGAAAAAAATTAATTAAAAAAAAAAAAAACTTGAAAAGATATTTTAACCGTTCTTGTTTTAAAACCGACAGAACCGTTCTACTATAAGCTGACAAAAATTGAAAATAATAGTGTTATTAGAAAGTCGGATGCAACAAATTTAAAAACAAAAGTAACATTGAGATGGCGAAACTGGCTATTTTTTTAAAAAAATTCAAAATTCAGTAAATTACGTTAGAAATTCAAAACTAACTTCAATAGAACGGAAATCGCGTGCTCTTTCCGATGGTGTATCTAATTTTTTCGTACAATTATCCAAAACCATTCTATTGAGAAATTAGTGCGAAAAATCAACCAAAACAACACAAAACATGAAATAAAAAATTTTCTAGATTAAATTTTAAAATTCCGGCTTCGAGGTGGACTGAGTCACCATTAAGACTACCTGTGTGCCAAATTTCATGGCTGAAAGTGCGATACATTCGTCTGGACATCGCAGACAAACACACTCACACGCAAGCATTGCCTTTTTAAATATAGATTGTAAAAAAATGTTCTATCTATTTACCTAGAATCAACATCACAATGACAAATAAATAAATTAGAACTATTATCTATTAATTGCTTTTAGGGAAAATACAGGGTGTAAATTAATCGGACCCATTTTCAAAAATTAATAAAAAAACAATAAAGTTACAACTCCGGTTTTTTTTTTAAATGGGAGCGCATTTTAAGAAATTTTTTCCAGATAATTAACGCGCCGTTACAGTGGTCTAGGTGGTCGTAAATTATTGAACAGCTCACATTTTTGAAAGTCATTATCTGCGAAATTATTAAGCTAGAAGGAAAATAAAAGCATGATTTGTAGGAAATTTTATGTTCTTTAATTTGTTAAATCAATTGTAATTCTAAAACTGAATAGTTTTCGAGATATCCAAGAGAAACTAAAAAGGAAACCAGAATCTGCTGATAGGTAGCCATTGCGTATGGGAATCTCTCGCTGTAGCATATTTAGAACGACGTAATGGTACGCCACCTATCTAAAAAAAACTTTTTAATTTGCTATCTCATTAAAAAAAGGGCAGTTGTAGCGTTGTTAGTTTTTTAAATTAATTTTTGAAGTGGGTTCAATAATTTATGACCACCCTTTATACGGACAAGGATCGATGGTGATCATTCATACACGAAATTGTGTATAAATTCCAGCGGATTAAAAAATTATAATTTATATCTCTAGTACATAAAATAGAGCAATAGATTTATGTGTAAAATTAAATTAAGAAAGACAAAGAAATATTTGGTGATAGCAGATTTTCAATAAAACCTTTTCCTACATGCTTTATTAACGATTAACATGAAATCGATTATAAACAAGATTAATAGAAGCCACTTTTTAATAAAAAGTAAAAGTTTGAAAATTAGAAATTCGTAAAAATATTAGCATTATGAATGCAGAAAGGAAGCATCAGCTGCTCAATACGTAGAATACAGGATATATAGCTGTAGCATATATTAACTTGATACTGCAGAAAAACGTTTGAACGAAGAAGTTTTAGCGATGCTAGAACTGTGGAAATGTCTACTTGTTGCTCAGAGGTCATTCTCTGCAATCTGAGATTGAAAGCAATGTTCTTAGCGGTATATCTTGGAAGATCGCGATTTTATCTCAAAAACTATGATAGATAGTGAAAAAAATCAGTTTCGAAAGTGTAGATGCACTGAAATGCAAATGCCGTCATCGTCATAACTGCGATATGTCAAAAATGACGTCTCTCACACAACTAAAAATTTAAATCTTTATCTGCAATCGGTGAAATTATGCTGGTATAAAAATGGAAATGCCATGTAATACTTGATCAAAAACCGTCGATTGGCAGACGGAAGGTGTGTCTTACGGCGTGTTCAATAGTTGGATAAATGTTTTTATGATTTTCTTCTTCATAATAATCTGCTGTAGCTGAAATTCTTACTAAGATGTTAATTTTTTAATTTCGGGATTATTAATTTTGGACGGAGTATTGATTTTATTAACTATCCGTCTTAAAAAGTCACACATTTTTATTTGTTTTTTGACATAGTAATGAAGACGATCGGATATCGTAAATTTGCGTATTGAAATATTTTAAATAAGCGTGAATCGACTCTATATAATCAAAACTCGAATTCGTCAAGACTGAAATGCCCGTAATATTTAATTATAAATTTATTTTTATTATTTTTAGGGCGTTTTTATATATTTAGATTTTTTATTCAATTTTTTTGTATATTCTTTTCTAAAACATTAAAAAGCAATCATATATTATTTATTATCTGTATTATCGCAGGTCAATGAAGTGTATCATTTTGCCTTTTTTATTAAAATTTACAGCAAATTTTAATGACAAACGAAAGCACTCAGAAGAAGGTCCAATACTTGATGCTTCTGATCACCAAGTACCTGGAAATAGTGCAGAAACAGATATCGGATCTGACAATCAAGTACATTCTCTGCTTCCTAGTTAAAAAGGTAAAGAATTTTTTTAAATATATTTTCTGTGTTTCTAATCCCTCTTGGTCTAGTATATTCAGCGAAGCTCTTGAGTTAAGGTCTCATGATAAAGAGGAAGTGTGACGTCTTCTGTTAACCCAGTGGCAGCTCGTGAGCTCAGAAACGAGGAGGGCTGCAAAAAATGTTTATCAAGAGAATACAATTTTAAAAGCTACTTTATCTCCAAGTAGGCCAATTTTTTAAATTCCAAATCCAGATGTGAAATTTCCTGCTTTTCAAACAAAATAAATAACCAACATATGCCATTTTCTATTAGTTTTACTAACAAAAATTGAATGTTGATGTGACGATTCCTCTGACGGAAAAAAAACGGAGAAAAAAATCACATACGCACTTCACTCCTTGCCCAGTTCACTCGATAACACTCTTTCAAAAATGAATATCAAATAACTCATATACAGAAAATTTATTTTTAAGCTAAAACATATTAAATACATTTTTCACTAAAATACTCTAAAATTTGAAAGTTTTAGAATAGTATTGTTTGCTTGAATCCATCATCGCAACACGAACCGAAACTCATAAACAGCCAATGAGATTGCAACTTGTGTGAGAGTGAGGAAAAAAGAAAAATATATTAAAAAGAGAATCTTTCTTTCGTTCAGTTGGCTTCGTGCCAGTCAGAGCTGTGTTGAATTTCAGCCCATATCCCGTCTAAGCTAAAGGAAGAAAGAGTTGCTTTTTCACTCCGGATTTTCTGCTCAGTGAACGGATTTTTTTTTTTCGGGGCGCGGGCCCCAGATTATTTTGCAGCTCAGACCTGTGTCTCTCTTCGTTTGGATTCATTTTATGCCTTTTTTCCAATTTTTTATTACATTTTTGCATTTTCGTAAGTCTTTGAACTCTGAGAGTGGAAAAGTAACCAAACAAGATTCAAAACTAAAAATACAAGTTTAAAAAATAATTTCAGGGGGTGCTGCAGCTCTGCAGCCCTAATGGATGAGCCACCACTGTGTTAACCAAAGCAATATTGGAGCACCTAGGTAATACCTGAGGTAGAAATCTGACTTAGCTCGAACATATGGGGGTGGGTTGTCTTTCTGAAAGAATTACTGGAGAAACTGGCCTGCATTTGTATTTTATCGGGAGGAAAACTCCGGCAGCCAGCCAAATCGCCTCGAACGCTCCTTGCGAACGAAGGCGCACATCGAACTACCAGTTTTTGAATTTGTTGGTGAAGAGCACATGACCATGCTTTAACCCCTTAACAATGTAGTTTTTGTACTACCTAATGAGACGACTCCCTTTGTTTTGGGAATGCGTTGTCGTATTGACTCAACTACATGTCAACAGAACATTACGACGTTAATGGATTACCTGTAATTTTTTTATCGAGTTATAACGTTTATGAATGACCTGATTTTAGCCTAAAAGTTTAAAAAAGATATAATTCGTTGTACGAGTTGATCTCGGGCAAATCTGTTAAGGGGTTATTCCACAAGGTCAATTGGTGGTATTTTTTCCTAAACAAAAAGTAATTTAATTTGATAATATCTCTAAGAGTGAAAACCCCAGTCTTTTCAAAAGTTCTCTTGTCAAACTTGTTTGCTAGTGAAAAATTGTGAAATACAAATTTGAGAGCAACTGCAATAGTTATAAAACCTTTCAGTAATTTTAGAAAAACGGAAACGAACCGTTCTCTAAAAATCTATCGATTCATAAAAATGCATCGGCTCTAAAAAATCCGTTATAAATAATGGAATGAATGCTGTGGCTGGCGTTTCCGTTATTTGGGGAAAACACAAAGGAGAATTCTTGAAAAATAATCAGCACTCGGAAAGAACTTCATTTGTCATTTTTAAAAAAGTGTTTGTAATTTCTGATTATTTGTTTTATCGTTTAGAAATTTTATTTTTCGTTCATCCTACTGCCTATTCATACGTATGTGAACGCGATGATTAAAAAAAGAATGCAACAAGCAAGATAAATGAAATTTTGTATGTGGTCTTGACACCAAATTTGTAGATCTGTATCAAAATTTGAAAACAAACGGTTAATTAGAAGAGGACCAAGATTCGTACTCGATTCTCTTCATTATACAACGAAGCTAGCTGAGCACAAAACGCGCCGTATTGTGTTCGTATACGAGAAAGTCGAGGGGCGAACACTCGAGCTGGTAGTTCAACACTGATAAGACTTCTCGTTGTGTTTTGTGTTACAGTCAGGTCAGCGATCTTGATATTACTGTAACCTTGAGATTTTTCCTTAGTTTTAATGAATATTTGTGTCATTCATTCGCTGTAGAATTTTCATCGCGAAAAGAACCGCCAGAGTTGTTTTATCCAATGGGCTAAGTGGGCTGGAGCCCTATAAACTTACTAAACCCATTTATTTTATTTTGGAACCAATTTTGCTTTAAATTTAATTTAAAATACATTAGGGGGCTGTAATTAGAGAGTTATCGATTTTGTAATGTCACATAAACATGTTGATCTTATGCTGTAAATTAAAATGCATATTTTATGTCAATTAAATAAATCAGCGATTATCAACCTGTGGGGCATGTCCCCCTAGGGTGGCGTGATAACGCTAAATGGAGGGCGCGAACATATCGAAAAGAAAATTTTATTAAAAATTTGATTAATTTGCTGAAAGGAAAGTAAAACAAAATACATTCTGACATAATAAAATACACACTTACTCTGATATAATATGCTTATAAATGGCATTTTATCAGTAATGCACAATGTATTTAATAATTAACTTATTAATAGTAAATTAAAACCAAATTTAATAATTATTAGTGTCTTCCTTGGGCCTGTCTTGTAGAACAAAGTTATTCGAAGGAAGGTTTAGAATTAGAAATAGACACTCTGATATCTTTTTCTATATTTAGCTCAGAAAACAAAAAAGCATTATTTTTGTTTATATTGTTATTGTATGAGGGGGGGGGGCGATGAAATGTATGATTAAAAATTGGGTCGCAAATACTGAAAGGTTGAGAAACACTGAAATAAATAATTATCAAAATCCTATTTTGAAAATGCGCCTATCTGCAAAATTCTAAGGTTTTCATCACAGAACAGATGGCATTTTTACTCATATATAATATTAGTTAGGTATTTTCGTTGGATCATTGGCGCTGAAATTCCTAGTTACTGTTCTGATGGGGCGCCAAATTATTCCAGTACAGGGCTATCAAATTTTTTAAGACAGCCCTGAGAACAGCATAGATATTACAGCAATAAAAACAAAATTCTTTCCTGTAAATTTAATTCAACTACGAAGTCAATTACTTCCTAGATTATTTTATTCAACTAGGAAGTAACCGTCTTCCGTACTCCAGTACTTATCTCCAGACACTGGCAGTCTTTGTAAACTTATTTCTTTCATTTCATTGATAAAAGCGGAAGATCACTACGATACAAATTGACCCCACTTTAACACTGAAGCAGCAGTGATTAAAGAATTACATGCCTAGCTTATAAACATCAGAACTAAGGACAAATATTCCATCAAAAATTGTGCGGAAAATTCAAGCTTCGAAAATTTTCAAACAACAGCATGAAACAGCATTAATTTGTTTTTCAAAATTACAACTCAGAAGAACGGTTTTTCGTTAAAAGTTAAAAGATAAATTTGGGTTTTTTTTGTTGAAAGCTAAATTTGTTTCACATTTCTTTTAAAAGAATTTTTTAAACATATCATTTATACTCGCTTCCCTAGCCTGCAGTTTGTTTTTTCATTACTGTAAATGCCAATATATTTATAATTAAAAGTAACGGAAAATTTATCTCCTTCTCCTTGGAATTCTGTGGTCGTCCACAAATCACAGATTATTTTATTACTACTTGTAGAGATATTTTTTGATTCTAATAATTAAATGAAATGCTGAACTTCAATTTCTGAGAAACATGATTTTATGGAATTAACTTTTTTTAAAAAAAGAAAGTTGTTTCACCTCGAAAGGATGAATAAAGGAATAAACTACTTTTCAACGGTTTATACCAAACTAAGAAGTAAAGATCTTCGTAGATCCATTTTTAAATCATATCTATAATCGTGCCATCGGTAATCACTGAGACCTTGTTCATTCCGGATTAAAAATTGCCGAGAAAAAAAAATTGAATCCTTTTTTAAAAAAATCAAAATTTAACATAGATATTTATTTTCGAAAAAAAGAATCACAATTCTTTTTCATAAGACGAAAACAATGTACTTTAAATTGAATTGAATACACTTAAAATATTAAATCTTGCTACGTAAATTATGTTATAAATAATAAAAACCTATTTTTTAAAAAAAAATAACCATTCCAACTACATCTTTTTATAACTAGTCTGTAAAATGCTATTCTCTCTAGATATAAAAGGCAATGTTTGCGTGTATGTGTGCGATGTTTAGACGTAAAATATTGCACTTACAGCCCTGAAATTTGGCACACATGTAGTACTAATGGTGATACAATGCACCTCGAAGCCCGATTTCTAAACTTTAATCTACAAAACATTTTATTTAACATTTTGTGGTATTTTGGATGATTTTTCATACCCATTTCTCCACTACAATTTTTCTAATAATGGTATCAAGAAAATATATACGCCACAAGAAAGAACAAATAATTTCCGCTCTAATGAAGTTTATTTTAAACGTCTAAATGTTTGTTTCAAACGAAAAAGTTGCCATACAATATTTTCTCTAAATTTAATAAATTTTAAAAAATATTTTTTGACATTATTTAAACAATATTTTTCATTGTTGCAACACAATTCAATAAGTTTTCATTGTTTAACAAAATATTTAATTGCGCGTTTCTCTTTCATTGTTGAAAGCTGAGTTAATATCCTAATCTTCATCTGGCATTGCCGCAACACTATTGACTGGAGGGAGAACAGCTCACTCGGCTTTCAGGTTACCCTTAAATATAGCTAATATGGAGACTCCCACGCGTAACATTTCTAGAAATTTAGGAAAGCAAACATTCTAAAAGATTTAAACTAATTGTCTGGGATGAATGCACTATGTCCCACAAAGCTGCGTTTGAAGCACTAGATGTTACATTGAAAGACATCAGACATAACAATAACACATTGGGAGGCATTATCATGGTATTGGCTGGAGACTTTCGGACTTTTTTCTTTTTCTGCTGGAGTTATTCCTCGTGGAAATAGGGCGGATGAAATGCAGGCCTGTTTAAAATCTTCGTACCTATGGAATGGCATTCAGAGACTTGGACTAACAGCAAACATGCGAGTTCATCTCAACGTTGATCTCTCTGCCCAGCAATTTGCAGATAACCTATTTAAACTAGGAAATGATGCCATTACTCCGAATAATCAAAGTAGATGCAAAGCATTGGAAGGATTGTCAAAACTCAGCAGGAGCTGAAGGAAACAGTGTTCCCAAATGTGGCACAGCACTTAATTGACTACTGATGGCTGCGCCAAAGAAACGGAGATGTCAGCGTCACGAATAAGCAAATTTACAAAAATTGCCTGCCTTTTAGTGTTCAAATTTACAAATCTATTGAAACTAAATGTGATAGGAACGGCGCTTTTAAGTACCCAACAGAGTTTCTGAACACATTGGTTCACTTTGCAATGGAAGAAGACTGTGTATTAAGAAACTGATGCCGAATATTATTGAAGCCACAATTATGACTGGACATGCCGCAGGTGAGAACGTTTTCATTCCTAGAATCCCTATCATCCCTTCGGATTTCCCGTTCCAATTTAAGCGCCTTCAGATCTCTGTTTAAGTTTCGCCATGATTGAGCATCAACAAAGCACAAGGACAATCCTTAAAAGTTGTAGGACTCGATATTCTCAAGCCCTGTTTCTCTCATGTTCAACTGTACGTAGGTTGTTCAAGAGTTGGAAAAAACGGCAATCTGTACATTCTAGCTACAAATGGAAGAACAGCGAATATTGTGTATCCCGAATCTCTGTAAGGAAGCATTTCAAGCAAGGAAAGATAACATCTGCACTGTGAATTCTTAAAAAATATTTTTCTCTTTCAGGGTCCATTAGGAGCAAGGGATGACGCGACATGCCCGTGTCATGTCGGGTGGTGGTGGGACTCATTTTTAAAATTAATTTTTCCTCTTTGATGCTTACAGGTTCTTAGAACAGATATAATAATAATCATGTCATGGGCAACGCCGTAAGATTCGATGGCTGGCACATAAGATTCGATGGCTGGCACATAAGGTTCGATGGCTAGCGTGTTAAATTGTTTTGAGTCATTTTTCTAAATCACCCATTCTAATGTTTCGCAAACATTTTAGTTGAAACAGAATATAGTCCCAAACTGCTGCCATTTTTTTACCGTTCCAATTTTGTAACAATGAACATTTACTAAAAAAATGTGCGTGTTATAAAAAAGCTGACAGAGTTTAGCATCAAGAAAACAAAACACTCTGTCTTTTAAATGAAAAAAATGGTCAAATTTTATTTAAATTTAATCTAAAGGATACAAAACATGATCTATTAACAGAAAATATTTACATAAAATTGCATCTCGTGTTATCATAAACATGCTTCGTCTCGTTTGTCCTGCTTTTACCACTTATGATGTTTAAAGTATCAATAGCAAATCCGAAAGTTTTTGGTGTTCATTTTAGGAACTAAATCATGTGAATTTCATAAATTTAAATTTGCAACATCCCTCCTAATGAACTCAAGGTTTATCAAGGGTTTTGGCAGTACTCCTATTTTTTGTAGAAAGGACATATTTTCATTCTTTAGTTTGTGATATAAAAAATTGTATTTTTTTTTTCATAACCTCAAAAGTACCAGAAAATATTAAATATCATATTTTTCATTATGTTATTTAATCTCTAATAATTAATGTGATAATTAATGTGATCAACTTTTTATCTTAAAAGTAGTATTCATGTTTTTAGCTCAAAACTATGCTTGACTATTTTTTAAAACTAAATAAGTGGGTTAGCAGTTAAAGAGTAGATCGGAATACGAACAAACAGGCAACAGCCACTTTCGCGAATGATTTTTATATTCGGACAACGACCTCGTATTCCAGTAATGAGAATCTCACAGAACAAACACATGCAGTAGCGAAACTGTGTGTCAGGTTTGCAGAACTGCTCGTTAATTCTATCTAGTGGCGTCGCGCCGCATGATAGATGAACAGATAAAAGTGGGACGACAAAGTTGTCAAGAGCAGTCGCGAATTCGCTAGGTTAACCTTCCAGTAGATGCGCGTATGTAGGAGATACCTATAACATGCATCGTATTATATATTTGTATAGTTCTTTTATAAATTTAAATGCAGTTTTAATTTATACGGAAGTATGGAGCTAATAAATACAGATTACATAAATAAAAAACGCATTTATTTTTGTGAAATAACATAATATAAATACGTAAGACGATGCAAGATATAAGATCTCCTACATATGCGCGCCTGCTGAAAGGTTAATGAATGAGAAAGAATTTGAAAGTGAGAAGTGTGAACTTCTGTGAGCAGTTTTGGAACGAAACTTTGAAAATTGAATGCATAACCATGGATTGCGCTGCGTAACTGCTTTCTGTTACCTGAATTTTCTTAAATGATTTTCTTAACTTATTATTACAAAAAAGTGATAATATTTTGGGGCCTAAATGGAGTGGATTTTCAACAACTGTGCTTATAATAGAAACCAAGCACGAGATATTTAATATTGTTGTTACATATAAATGAGTGTAGTATTGATTTCTATAATTTTTTTTTGAGTTTCCGGTAGGAATTATTCAGGGGCGGCTCGTGTATACGGACTGCGGTACTGCAGCAACCCCAACTTTTTCCATTGTGCAAATTTAATCAATTTATTTTATTTCGCGTTTAATATTTAAATTTATCGACAATCTAACGCAATTTTGAATTAAACGATTACGATATTCAAATGAAACGCACAGAAAAACCTACGCAGAAAACGAAGTTCCCTATCTTATTTTTTCACTGCTCGAAGAAGAAGCCCAAAGGAGAAAGTAACAATTCAAACGGGAACTGTGGATACTTCAAGTTCCGAATTCGGAGCTGGCGGAACAGGCGGAGTCCCTACCATGTTTTTGAGCTGAAAAGGTACTGTACAATTTGACAGTTCCCGTGGCATTAGAAATGGAGTTTTAAATGTTTTCTCGAGCTCTAAAACTTTGAAAAGAAATAAAGAAATGAAAGATAATGATTGATAAATAAGAATTTAATTGAAAAAAGTTTTTTTTTTCTAATAATGGAATTTCTTGCAACCCAAAAGATTTTTTTGATGATTTTTAGTTATAAATGCTGATAAAATACATAATATAAATTTTTCGTGATACAAATATGTTTTCTAAATTTTCGTGAACTCGTAATATTCTGTACCTTTCTATTTGGGATCATGATTCATGATCCCAAACTAAGATTCGATAAATTAAGATTTAGTTAAGAATATTGATAAGTATATTCCCAATTTAAATTATCGCATTCCACCTTTAGATAGATGTAATAGAATAAATTAATCATTTATTTTCTCCTCTTTCCAATTCCCGTTATTACATAATATATCAGAGCTTGAACTCAGCTTTCTAATATTAAAAAAATGAATAAAATTTTTTCTGACGCACACAGTATGAATCGGAATACGATTATATGTAGCTGTTTTGATTTCAATGGATACAAAATTTTTTAATCGTCGTTCAAGCATCAAGATTAATGTTTTTGTTCTTTCGTTGAAAACAAAACAAGAATGGATTTTATTTTTAAGTAAATTTTAATGATATTAATAAATAGTATTCATTTACGCTTTTGTTTATATTAGTTATACTATAGCATTTATTTTCTCGTTAATTAATAAGAAAATTATTTTATTTCTGTACTATACTATCATTTTAATTCTAATTTTTTAAAATGTGATAAGGAATACAGAAAACGAAACTGAAAAACAAATTTCGAGCTTAAATTTTTTATTAAAATTAATTTGTTAAAATACTTAACTATTTGAAGAAATGATATGATTAGTTATTCATTAAATATAAAGCTACTTAAAGTTAATGAAAAAAGCCAAAAAAATGTAAGTGGTTCAAATATGCATTACTGCGCAGTGAAGGATTAAAAATGCGCAGGAATGCCCAAGATTACATAACATGAGCCGCCACTGCAGGAATTGATAAAATTTCCTTTAAAAAATACATGGTGGTTCTGTTAATGTACATATTGGGTTATGAGTATCATCTTTATATTCATTAACCAATCTCCCAATGTTTGCGAATTTACAACAATCATGAAACTATCTCATGTGCATCTACTTCATTGTTTTCATTTTTAAACGTTTCAGGTTTTGGACTATATTAAGATTGATTTGATCCCCACCCTTCTGGAATCTGCTAATTTTGTAAGTATCTTGCTGACATTATGTTGGATATTTTCGTCATAGTTCTAGTTGAAATTTAGAATCTTGTACGCCTATTCAGCCAAAACATGCCAAGCCACTGCATATCTAACAAAATATCGAGAAACAAAATGTCGGCTAATGGAATCGCATTGGCGATCGGGTGACTTGGCGAGGTTGGCGGAACGTTGTACAAGAATCTAGGTTTGAGCATTTTAATGGAATTAACATCTTGCCATTCTTTCTTTTAGTACAGAAACTGACTCTGTACTAAACTGAGAAAAGACTTGTTAAATTTACTAAAACATCCTCGAAATTCTTCTTTTAAAAGAAATCTCTATTGTATGACTATTTATGACTTTCACCTCTATTGAATTCACATCACATTGTCCTTTTCGATTAGCATTTTATTTACGTTCAATGTTGCTACCGTAAGTTTTGTCAGTAAAGTTTTTCTCTAAAGAAAATTTTCTTTTCCTTTCCTTGCAGGCTTCCTTGACCGAAGATTGTGAAGAAGATTTCCGACTGAAGGAGGAGATGGAAACTGCCTGTATGTGTCTCAAGGATGCCCTCGATACAATTCAGAATTTCTGAACAAGACTACAGAACCTCATCTTGTCATTTTGCTTGACTGTACTCTAGCGGGAAAATTTCTTCGTGTGATTGCCTGTCTAATCGTTATTTATGAATTAATCACGAACATTTTTAACATTAGCATTTATGTTTTTTTTAAATTTATTGTGTTTGTTCTTTTTGAGCGAAGAACTTAAATACAAACTTCTTTCGCTAAGATCTCGATTTCTTCCATTAGTTTCATGGTTCTTTATTTTCTTTAGTATTATATGGTAATATATTTATACCATAAATAATATAGTAATAAATAATATAATTTTAGCGTTTTAAATACAGTAAAGACGTTTTTTAAAGCTCTTTACTTTCTTTAAAACGCTTTCGGGGTAAAAGACAAAAGAACACATTTCGCCTTCCCCCATCCACTTGAAATTTACTAAAAAGTAAAAAAAAGCCTTGAAAAACATAATATACTCCTAATTCTTCATTTGACTGCGATGCCAGCTTTTTGGCACTGTTTGTTTCACCATATTATTCCGGACTTCGCTTATTTTGTCCGGGCTCAGAAAACAGAGGATGCCACTTTCATTTTTATTATGAGAGCTTTTATATATTTTAATGTAAGAAATATCTTCGGAATTAAAATTCATCTTCATCTTAAGTACTAAAATGATTTGATAATAATTTTAAGTTCAAATAAAGCTTTTTTCCAAAGGTTATTCAGAGACTGTCCACACATTTTTCAAAAGTTTTACGTGTTTTTGCTTTATTATTTACAATTATACTTATTTTACCTTTATAATTGTATCTCTAGACAAACAAGAGGAAGTTTATAACTTTTATTTACATTTATCTTGAAAGATATAATAATTGAAAGTCCAAAAAATACAGTTCATACATTTAATTCCTAAACTCAATTTTAAATATTAATTAAAGATTAAAATATACGAATTAATAGACATTTTCGTATATTCTCCTATTTAGAGAATTCCAGAAGTAAATCGATTAAAAATTACTTTACTAGCCATGTAGAATGCTGGGTCGAGGAAAAAGTTTTTTTATAATTTTGTAGTAAAGTTCAAACCGTTAGCATTAAACTGCGATGAGAAAATATTCCATTCTCACTATGTTATCATTAAAGGTATCATAACAAGAAGCAGAGAGAAAGAAAAGTTATACGAATAGTAGTGCCATTTTATACTGGTATCATGAAGTCATTTTTATTTTTACATTTAGAAACAAGGATCTGAAAGCATCATCACTTCGCCTTCATTGTAGAACTCTCTTGAGCGTTCTCCTACATTTACTAATCATTCAGAAGTCAGGCGTCTGCTCCTAGGGTCCCGGTAAGCTAGAAAGTGCTCCCCAGAAGAGAATCACCCACATTCACATTTGAAAAACAACAGAAAATATTCTTAATTTGTCAGAATATAAGCGGCTAATTACAGCAGCAAATTCCCAAGAAAAAAGAGGGGGGAACTAAAAGATTAAAACACAACAAAAAAAAACCTTACCTAGTCGGAAAACAAAATGGCTGACGCTTTCCTCACAAGACAAAATAGTCACCGAGGTCATTAAACGACATCAAAGTCGTAGAGAGAGAGAAAAAAAAACAGATTTTGCAAGAATTTCAAAAACTTCACATTAAAATACATACTGCCTAATTTTTTCCAGAATTTTAGACAATAAGGAAAATGGTAAAAGCTTAATTCTTATATATATATATATATATATATATATATAACATAGAAGCTTTGAAACTGCACATCAGTAAAATTTTGAAGACATATTAACCAATTTATACTACCTCATATATCATGAAAATGCATTAAGTAATAGTTTTGAATTTATTGATTAAAGCAGAATAGAAATTTAAATAGAAATGTCAAAACAATATGTTCACGACACTGGATATTCTAAATTAGTATTCAAAAACAATAACCATTTCATTGCCATAGTTAACCATCTCTAAGAAATAATTTTGAATTCGTTAAACCTTAACAGTGAATTTGCCACAACATAATGGATATAATCATTTACAATTACATATTTTCTTGTACGATCAAGTATTATTATCTTTAATATTAAGTGCAGATTTATATATTTTTATTATGACATGGTTTGAAAGAATTATCAAAACGAAGTTAAACTAGTAATAAGGATAATTCGCAATAAAACCAAGATTTTAAAGCAGCGTATTAATTAGAGAAGTTATTAAAACCACATTCTCAAACGCATCATAAATTTTTACCATGTTATAACGTTTTAAATAAAACATTTATTAATTTAGAAATTGTTTGTGTGTCTTTTACACAAAAGAAGAGAAATTTCTCCGGCTGTCCGAAAAAAATTCTCTTAAAAAGTTTTTAACTCTCATACAAAGTGATGGCGACCATGAAATCAGCAGGTAAATAAAATACTTATCCAGAACCTACTAAAGTACTTACGCAATAATGGAAGCAAATCTATAAAAAGGCAACCATGATTGTCCTAATTAACTGTAGCACATCTACATCGTTGAACTTTGTGTTGAGTACTTTACAGACCTGATTTCTTGGCCCGAAATGGCTCTCTGTTTTCTTAATTTCATTCTTTAGTAGAAATAATGAAAATTACAAACATAAAACCAATGAAATACATAAATAATTGAAATCGTCTTGGTGAAGAAAAAATATTCAAAAATCCATTATTTTGTGTCTCTTTGTATAATTAAGAATATTTTCACACAATTTTACTTAAAATGTTTTTATTTTATAAAACAGTGGAAGTGTTTTTCCTTCGACTTTCTCGTATATTTACACAATACGTCCCGTTTTTGTTTAGCTTCGTAGTACAGCGAAAACAATAAAACATGTACTTTGGACCTCTTCTTGTTCATCAATTAGATTCAAAATTTGACCTAGATCTGCAGTGTTGATATTGCCACATTAAAAAAAAGAAGGCTTTTGCACTTTCTTCTTTTCCTGATTTTTTAGATGCACGTGAAACAATAGTTTTCTGTTTCATATTTAATTAGTTTTCCGTAAGCTACTAAAGATTTATTGGCAACTCTGTGTAAAATAGAAACTTCCAGAAGCTTCTGTGTGATGTATAAATTTATGCGCGCGCTTTATTTCTTTGGAATGTTTTTATTATTGTCTCTTGCTTTTAAGCTAGACTGTGAGCTTTATTCTGCTTATTTGACATTCTAACAATAAGTAAAATTGTTCTCTAAATTGTGATTGATTTTCTTCGTGACAATATCAAGATCACAATCCTAAATTCCGTTTATCTAGCTTGTTGTGTTATAGAATTATCGAGTTCACATATAAAACGTTCAGACAAATAGACAATTTATTCATTGATGAATTTAGACTAAAATTCGATACCGATCAATAGCTGTGGTGTAATGATCGTGTACTAAAATTCAACCATCTATCTCAAAATTTTTTTTAAATTATTGTAAAATATTTACAATAGTTGGCGTTGGTCCAACGCCTGCACACAGAAAACCAGCGCAAACCGGAGCTGACTCTGACTCTCATCAATAATGTCGTCGTCACTGTTATGTCCAGCATTTCTATGTTTAAATGTCATCGTCTATTAAATTGCTTCTGCACTTAATGATGTCTTCTTTATCATCTCGCATACACACCAAAATCTAATATGGTGTCAGAAGAAACTTGCTCGGATCTTCGGAATCATGGATTCTAAATTCTGAGCAGAAAAACTCACTACCATGTGTTTGCAGAATTGAAACTGAAACTCCCAACGCTGCTGCTGAAATCATCTGAAGATTATGCAAATGAATATTCAAACGATATGACAATTTGAATCTGGAAGAACCAGCCTAGAAGCTTTCTGAAGCTTGGAAATTCTGGAAACAGGACTTTGCTGATTTTCTGGAAGCTGCCGGATATGCAGCACAGCCCGAAAAAACTAAAACAGCAGTGTTCCAACATAAATGCGGTGATGAACTATAAACAAAATACATATCTCTGGACATCAATCCGAAAGCAGGAGAAACTGAACTGAAATTAGAACAAATTCTTGATGAATTCGACAAATTTTTCGGGAACTATAAAAATGAAATATTTGCTTCTTTTGTTTTTTTGGAAATGAAACAAAAACCGCACGAGAAATTTCAAGAATTCTACACTCGTCTGAAATTAGCCGCAGAAGATTGCAATTATGATAAACCAGAAAGAATGTTACGGGATAAAATAGAGCAAGGAATCAACGACAATCCCCTTCAAGAAAGATTACTGCGGGAGACATCAAGAAAACCGAAAACGCTTCAAGAAATCGTAAGCGAGTGCAAATCTGCCGAGCTCAGCAAAGATCAGTCAAAAGTGATGAATGCTCTTGATCGACATCGAGAAGTCAATGCCGTGAAAAAAGAAAAAGAACGCCGTTTGTTAGAAAAAGAAGAAAAAGAAACTCATAAATTCGGAAGCTTTAATGCAAATAATCAGATCTATCTTTGCAAGAAATGTAATTTAGGTCATAGTTATGGAAAGTGTCCTGCTTACGAAACAGCTTGTAAGAATTGTGGTCTGAAAAATCACTGGGAAATTACGCGCAGAAATAAGAAAAAATAGGGATTAAAAGTATCATCGCTTGAAGAACATTTATTATCACCTGGCCTCGCCATTCTGCCTATCAATAAACAAGCGAAGTGAAAGCCAATCCGAAACTAATGACTCGATTTGGTTTCAAGAACTTTATGTGAATGGAAATTTGGTGAATTTCAAGTTGGACAGTGGCAGGGTCGGATTTAGCCTTTGAACCGCTCCGTGCAAAAGTACAAAAATTGTTTTGATTTTCAAGACACTTACCTTCTAATTGGTATATCCTTTTAATTAATTTTGACTTTAAACAAGAATTTAATCCTAAAATTGGAGAAGATTTTAAACTCGTTATGAGAAATTTATATTTCGAGGAACTATTTTTATTTTTAACAGTCAAAATTAGTTCACCTATGATTGGGACTTCATTATTACTATAATCAAAAATGGGTCGTGTATTTGTCTTACTTCTAGGAATATTTTCCCAGTTCTGTTATATTTCAAACGGCAAAACATTCACTTGAGCACCACTATCAGGGTCGGACGAACACTCCGTTAGTCCATGCCCCAGCACGGAGTAAAAAAATCGAGGGGCGCAAAATTGCTGAAACATAATGAGAAAAAAATCGCAACGGAGTTTTTGAATTAATTAGAAAATCTTCTGAAAAAATTCTAAGAAACAATAAAACAATCAAATTGTATGTATTAATGTCCACAAAACTTTCAGGCACTACTCCAGTAATTTATATATAATTTTTCCAATTTTTTTTTAAGAATTTGAAATCGGATAATCACTTCAGTGCCATCCTTGTCGATGCTGTCGAAATAGCATTCGAAATAGATGTAGATAAAATTTTGAATCAATACCTAGACATCGAGTTCGTCTGCGAAAAAGACAATTTGATTATGAAAATCAGGATGAGCCCATAATCGATGCACAGCAAAAATACAAATTTGAATTCTTTTACCCCCTGATTGGCACTGCAATCAATTCTTTAAAACAAAGATTTTCTCAGATGCAACTTTACAACAGGTATTTCCGTTATTTATATCATATATATGAACTAAAAATGTTAGTTCTTCTGTAATTTTGGCCCATTGAAAACATTTGGAAACTATTTTAACAAATGGAGAATCATCGGATATAAACAGCCTAGAACTTTGTGATGAAATATCAGTGGTGCGTTCTCTATTGGGAAAATAATTACCACCTTTGGAAATTTTGAAATTGACAACAAAAACGAGTTTTGCTCCAAACTTGAGCATTGCTCTAAGAATTTTACTAACTCTTTCAATAAGTGTTGCATCCGGGGAACAAAGTTTTTCCAAATTAAAAATTATCGAGAACTGTTTGAGAATAACAAAATCTCAAACCAGATTGTCAGACCTCGCTATATTAGGAATTGAGTATGAACTGAGTAACAGTTTATATGTTTCTGAATTAATTAGAGAATTCTCTGAGCTAAAAGTTCGAGGAAAAAAATTTGTCTGAATTATACTACTGCTAACTATTTTTTTAAATGCAGTATTTTAAGTGAAAAGTTATTATAAATATTTGTGTCAATTACTGAGTTACAGTGTCGTTTTTTGGACGTCCGCTAAAAAAAATGTAAAAAAGACCATATAACTTTTTTTCAGAATGCTTTCATTGTGGTTCGGCGTGATTGTGTTTTAAATGAAAGTATTCCATTTCAAAATGATAATTACCTAAAAGTTTGTAATGTGTTGATGATTCTATATTTGCTGAAACACGTGATTCTATTATTACTGAATTTCATGATGCGTTTTCTGGTATAGATAAACTAAACAAAGTTGTTAAAATTCATTTAAAAGATAATTATACACTAAGTGTGGCTGCTGCTGGAAAAATTCCTCTAGCATTGCATAACAAAGTGAAAGCAGAATTAAACAGAATGGAAAATATGGGTGTTATTATAAAAGTTGAACAACCCACTGAATGGGTTAGTAATATTGTTGTCATTGATAATCCTAATAAATTACGAATTTGTATTGATCCCAGAACTTTTAATGAGGCTATTAAAATACCTCATTATCCTATTCCATCTGCAGATAGGCTAATGACTAATTTGCAAGGAAGTGCTGTTTTCTCACTTTTTGATGCAAAAAATGGGTTTTGGCAATTAGCATTAGATGAAGAATCTTCCTATCTAACTACTTTTTCCACCCCTTGGGAAAGATATCGAATTTTTGCTTTACCTTTTGGTTTAAATAATATCCCTGAAGAATTTCAGAAGGCTATGGAAGAAATGTTTCAAAATGAACCTAATGTGTTATACCATATTTTGATGACATCTATACTGGTTCTAAAACAATGGAAGAACATTGTCAAACATTAAGAAACGTGTTAAATATTGCTAAAAATAATTTTAAATTTAACCCTTTATAAACCCAGTTAACTAAATCAGATTCTGAAAAACTTGAATCTATTGAAAAATTTCCAACTTCCCAAAATAAACAAGAACTGCAAAGATTTTTGGATATGGTTACTTATTTGGCAAAATTTGCTCCTAATTTATCAAACATGACACAGTCCCTTCGCCAACTCTTAAAGAAAAATTCAGTATGGAAAGGGATTTTGAATTAATTAAGAAAAAGCTGTTAGAAGCTCCTTGTTTACAAATTTTTGATTCCACGAAACCTGTAATTTTATCTGTAGACGCGAGTACATATGGATTAGGTGCAATGTTATTGCAAAATTCTCAACCTGTAGCCTATGGTTCAGTGTCTTTAACAAATACTCAACAAAGATATGCCCAAATCGAAAAAGAGTTATTAGCTGTAATTTTTGGCCTTGAAATCTTTAATTATTATACTTTTGGAAGAAACATAACTGTAGAAACTGATCATAAACCTCTGTTAGACATAAACAAAAAAACCATATTATTCTATATCTCCCTGTTTACAGCGTATGCGTTTAAGGCTACATAAATATAATCTTAATTAAATTTATGTTCCAGGTAAAAAATCATTTATAGCTTATACCCTTTTTAGAGCTCAATTAAATGACAAAATTGTTAATGATGATAATGTTTATGAATCACCTGCTGGTTTATGTCTTTTAGCTACAGCTAGCCCTACCAGGTGGGAAGAATTAGCTAAATTAACTAAAGATAATCCTGAATTAGATGACGTAGTTTATCATATAAAAATGGATGGCCTGGTGAAATAAATACAAGAAAATATGCGAAACAATTTTGGCACTTTAAAGATGAACTTTATTTAACTAAAGAAGGGTTAATATGTAGAGGTTCTCGTTTAGTTGTTCCTAATGAATCCAGAACTGAAGTTCTCGAAAGATTCATCCATCACATAGAGGTATTGTTTCTTGTAAAATTAAAGAATATTTTTATTGGCCAGGTATAGCTAATGATGTTGTCGATTTTTTCAGAAACTGTGACTTGTGTCAAGAATATCAGAGAAATAATAATAAAGATTGTTTAATAAATCATCGAATATCTGATAGACCCTGGGAGAAAGTAGGTTGTGATTTTTTTTTTGAATTAAGAGGTAAACATTATTTACTCATTATTGATTATTTTTCGAAGTATATTGAGATACAACAAATAAATAGTACTAATGCATTTTCTGTTATTAACTGTATGAAATCAGTTTTTGCAAGGCATGGGATTCATGAAGTAGTAATTAGTGATGGAGGTTCATTGATTCATTTAACCTTAAAGAATTTTTTAAGGAATGGAGAATAGAACATAATACAACTTCTCCACATTTTAGCCGATCTAATGGCCAGGTAGAAAGAGCAATTCAAACTTTAAAAAGAAGTTTAATTAAAGCTGATAGAGAAGGTAAAGATATATATCTTGTTTTATTAGATTATACAATATCTCCTTCACCAGCCGAATTATTAATGGGTAGAAAATGGAGGTCAATGTTATCTAAACAATTAAAGCCAAAGTATCCAATTAAAGAGACTCTTAAAGCTCTTAAACATAGGCAAAATGTTCAAAATAAATATTTTAAAAGTAATTCTAATTTAAAGACATTAAAAGTAAATTTACATGTCTGGTTTCGGATATTATATCAAACTATATGCCAAATTTCTTCTATCTCGTTGCGTAATTGACTTATCGTGTTCTCGTGAACACGAGGTGACAGGCAGACAGATTTCCACATGCACCAAATTTCAGTTTTCTAATTTGTTGCGCTTTTCAGTTATCGTGAATTTTTTGGCAATTATAATACTTTCTCTTTGTGTATACGAAAGTGACAAGATGAAATAGCCGCAAACCGCAAAGCTAAGGTTTATTGGATTCTTATGCTATTTGCAATATTCAGAAATTAATTACATTTTTTAAAATTTAAATATTTTTCGCAGAAGTCCCTCGTATATGATTTATATATAAGGGGGATTTCCCGATTAAAACCTTGGGAAATTTCCCAACACTTTTTAAGAATTCAGGTGTGTCATACACAATAAAGATAAATATATTTTTATTAGCTATTTTCAATCGCAAGTGATGTTCAGTGTTATGCAAACACAAAATATCTTTTCCTAAAATGAAAGTAAATCTTTTATGGTAAATAACGTTCGCATTCTTTTCTCGAGAAAACGGCAGTCTAAGATTAAAAGTGAAACAGTTACTCTTGTCAATTTGCTGTCGCTTGAATCCGCTACGTCAAGTTCTAAGTTCAAGTTTGATAGCGATATCAGAAACGAACTCTTTCTTCATATTTAACCGACTGGATTGTAGCCGCAATCAGCAACTAGACCGGAGTCCTGTCAACAATGGATGCGAATAAAAATGCCGCAAATGGTCCTCCCAGACAGAATGAAGGTAAGCTCAGTTATTCATGGAAATAAATTTTAGCATTAATTATTTTTATCCATACATTTATCATCTGAGGTAAAATAATTAAAGCTTCAAAATGCTGGGAGTATTAGTTTCGAGCCAGTCGATTTTTATTCTAATATCGCGAAATATTTCGTTGAAGCTTTTAATCCACTTTCATTCTTTCTAGAATTCTTAATGGTTTTTAAATGTTCGAAATGATTGACTATCATCCACAGATAAATGTATGAGTAAACGATTCAATTATTAATAAATTATTACATCTTTATGAAAATATTCTATTATTTCTTTTATGCAAGATCTGCAAACAACTTATTCATGTATTGCAAATGATTTATTAGACTGTTGCAAGCGATTTTTTCATTGTCTACTTATGGCAACATCGTTCTACTAACAATTATTTATGCTTCTCTGAATTCTTTCAATTTTATTTTATTACCAGTATTATGTGTTATGGCGAAGAAATATCCTAAAATTTCGTGTTTGAGATTTGTGCCAGTAACTTCTTCGGCAAAGTAAACGGATAAAGTTTTATTTCCGTTTTTAAATAAATATCTTGCATTTCGACAGAGATATTTTGTCTTTTAAACGCCGTCAAAAAAGAAATTTGTTTATCAGTTCTCTCTCGAATTGCTCCATGTTACCAGCAAGAGTATAATTATGTATGATTTCCAAATCTTTATCTTCATAAGTTTGGGTGTTTTTTAATTTTATTTTCCAATCAAAATTATTAATTTCTCTTCTAGATGATTTTCTTTCAGAAAATCATCTAGAAGAGAGAAATTGATTATTATTGATTTCTATTAGATAGTAATAGAAAATCATCTACTTCCATTTCTATTATTTTTCACTTTTTAGTCTTTAATATCTTTCATAATTCATTATTATAATGGAATTTTAAAATCCCTTTTTCTCTAATTCAGTACCAGACAGTACCTCTAATCCAATATCTATCATACTGCATGAAGTCAAAACGAAATTAAGCTACTTACTGGTAATTAAGTTCTGAAAATATTAAAATATTATATGGTCATCAAGAATACACAACTGCACAGAAATTCAGAAAACTATAGTTTAGTCTAACAGAAAATGAGCGAAAAGTTGGTTACATAATTCCCTCTTTCCAAACAGGAAAAAAGTAAAGTCAAATAAAAGCGTTTAAAAACGGCAGTTTTATTACATTCGTTTCCTCTGTTTTTTAACATGGTAAATGCTGTTGTACTATCTGTAAATTGCCTGATGCATGATGGAAAAATCATTCAAAACTCCCGATAAGGGAGATTGCTGGATCTTAAGTTACTTAAGGGATTAGTCAAATTTTTAATTAGATATTAAATTAATTAAAAATTAACCGAATTTTGATGTTTTCCCTCAATAACTTCCGAGAAAATTATAACTCAAAAACCATTTTTACAACACTTTAAAATTCAAAAAATTTGCTTTACAGTGATACCCATTTTACTTCCGTGCAATTTTTCTTTAATTTTGATAGGTTTTAAAAAAGTATATTGCAACGGCTGATGCAATAAATTTTTTTCGCTATTGAAATTCTTAGTAGTCTGTTTAATTGTAGAGTCGGATAGACATTAATTCAAAAAATTACTAAATTTTCATTTCAAAAATACTAAATTTTCAAGACTTGCTTGCACTCTTTTGTTTCAAATTTAATAAAAGCATATCACATTCTTATTATTTTGATATAATTTTATGAATTTGTGAACTTGATTTAGAAACGACGGTAAATGGTCAAAAACGCAGACGATAAAATATACAGTGTTATTTAACGCGACAACATTATCATGCCACAATGGCGAAGACTTGAGGTTCGAATTTTCTATGTGTTCGTTGTTTCTCGTGTTTTTTTATCTCCAAATTTCGGATTTAAATTTATACCTTCAAATGTGCAGTTATTTTGATATTGTTGATTAAATAGGTGGCGGTTACTTGGAAGTTGTATTGCTAATTCCTATCTTCGCTTCTTTTGTAATTGGCTTTCTGCTGTGCCCATATTTGTTTTGTACCATCGTCGAACCCATAAGAGAATTGATAGAATTATGTCTATAATCTTTTTTGATGTTCCGAGTAAAAAATAAATAAACACCATCCCTTATAGAAGCGCATATCCTTATAGAAGCTACATATAAAATAAATAGTGCCCTTTAATATAAAATTATCATGCTATGATGTGTCGAAAAAGAAGGTCGAATTTCCTTTGTTTCTTTTGCCGTGTGCGTTTGTTTGTTTCATAATAAATGTGTTCTGTAACACATGTCACCAACATTTGACGTTCTCTGGCCACTGGCTTATGTCTTTACAGTACTATAGTGAACAGGGATACTTGAATTCTTACCACTTTATAAAATAGATATAGACAAGTGAAAGCGAAGAAGCTTCTGTAGAAGATATTTGTATGCTTTCAGAGAAACATTAAATCTCAGCGGGTTTGTCCCGTTTCGATATCGGTTTTTCTTGTGTGAAGCGATATTGCAGTTCACTGCGAATGAATCTTATCAGCTCAGTTGTCAGATGACGCTTGCTCTGAGAGTTGTGACACCAACTTATCTAATCTGTTAAGCTATTTTTTAACAACTTTACCTTCAAGGTCATTCCTTTTGTTGAAAATCAAATATTATAATTAAAAGAACCACAGAATAATTTTGATGCTGCTCGTTAATAATAAATACCTTATCTAAAACTCTGTAGTCAACTGAGGATTTTAAAACTAATAAATTATTTTAAGCTAAGCTCAATAATTGAATTTTTACTTCTGTTCATTTTCTGTCTGGTATTTTAAATCATTATTTACCTATTTACTTAAACACGGACTGTACAACGAAAATAATCATAATATTCACATAATTGTAATCACACGAAGTGCGATACTCAGTTGCCAATTTTTGTTAATATAGCCCCCCCCCCCAAACCCCTAAAAATATAAAGTCTTAAAAAACACTGTTTTATTACTGCACATTTTTTTATCAAAAATATAGACGTCAAAATAAAATCGCAAAAGCATAAAGAGATCATTGAAATGCTTTAAGCAAATTGAAATTCCAATCACATTTGTAAGACATTTAAATTTTTATTGAATGTTCAGGAATTTTCTTTTTATGATAATTGTTGCATAGTTTCTTTAAATTATTGGTTTCAGCGTCACAAGCTTTTATGATTTTGTTTTGACCACGAGATATTTGATAAAAAATTATTCTCAACATTTTAATACACTAATAAAAGCTTGTTTTAAAAAGCTTTTTTATTTTTATAATTTTCTACATTTATAAATCCTTAATATATTTCGAAATTCATTATTATAAACATTATGGAATATTAAAATCAATTTTTCTCAAATTCACTACTGTATAGCACTTCTTGTACGGAATCGAAATTCAATTAAACTTAATCTATTAACTGATAATTAAGTTCCGAAAATAATACAATATTGTATTTGCATCGGAAAAACACAACTGTAGAAAATTTCTGAACTCAAATACATCATTAAGTGAGTGAGAAATCGATAACAAAAAATTTTATTTCTAGAAAGATGAAACAAGTCAAGTTATATAAAAGTGTGTGATTGGAACCATATTCCATGTATATTAAGAATTGAGAAGAAACAATTTGCAGAAATTAATTTTTTTTAAAGTTATAATAATTTTTCCATTTATTGTATCTATTTAATATGAACTATTTTCTTACGATAAAATGAAAAAAAAAGTAAAAAATACTGGACAATCTTGGATGTTATTTAAAACGAGACAAGTTAGTTTTAGTTTAGCTATATTAACGTCCCGTTTTGAAGCAACACGAGGGCTATTTTGAGACGTACCTCGTAATTTTCAACCGCGGTCAGATGACGTTAAAACGAGACAAATACTCATAGGCAAGAGTTGTGCCGTTGTTGCTTTTCTTACAAATCACAGCCGTATTAGCATAGTGAAAGGATTTTTCGCATCTATTGACAAAACAATGTGTTCGTAGAAAAAGTTTAAATCTGCACCATTTCAAAAAGAATCAATTATTCCTATTGCCACAACAGTGGCGAATCTAGGACTCCCGCCCCCGCCCCCCCCGCGCAGGTCATAAAAACTTTGTATCGTGGTGATGAATGTCAAACTTCAAGGCTAAAGTAAACCAAAACTCTTTAACTTTACAGACTTTACTCACCTGACAATAAGAATCATAAGGAACAATACAATACTTTCGATAATTTAATAAAAACTACAATGAAATAACTAGCCAAAAAATGTCTTCGACCGCGCCAGTGCTACAAGTACAAGTGGAATGACTACAAAAGTAGCAAAATTTTCGAGCCTTTCTAGCCAGAAAGCAATGTTGAAACGTTTTCATTATTTTTTAAAGAGAGAAATTAAGAAAAAAACAGTTTTAATGAAGTTAAATTAAATCAGGAATTCTGTCTTGGCTCTGGGGGGGCTGTAGCCCGCTAGCCCCCCCCCCCGGATTCGCCACTGAGCCACAACATATTCAATGGAATTAATTCACGCGATATTATAGTGACATGTTTGAAGTAACTGCATTTGTCATCTAACTTTGCATTACCATACTCTGTGCTGTGGCATCACACACTTTTTCCTCCAGCAAGATGTCTAATAGATTCCAAAATTAAATGGGCGAGGTGCATTTAACGCGTTTCGCCTGGCCATGTATTGACTCTATTATAACTCCACTTCACCGCATCCGGAACTAGAAATGTTTCACCCTCGGTTAGAAAGAAACTACAGCAGTGGCGAATCCGGGGGGGGGGGGGCTATGGGGCTGCATTCCCCCCCCCCTCAGTGCTAGACCAGTATTCTCTATTTTATTTAAAATCACTACAGCTGTTTTTTCTTACTCCCCCATTAAAGAAAGTGACAACATTTCTTCCTGGTTTTGACAAGTTCGAAAATTTTCCATTTTTGTAGTCATTCCACTCGTATTTGTAGCGTTGACGCGGCCAAAAAAAATTTTCTTGCTAGTTATTTCATTGGGTTTTTCATTAAATTATAGAAAGTATTGTAGTGTTTTTTTATGATTCTTATTGAGAAGTGAGTCAAGTCTGTCAAGTTAAAGTGTTTTGGTCTACATAAGCCATAAGGTTTGACATTTGTCACGACGAAAAAAAAAATCTTTAAACCCCCCCCCCCCCCCCCACGACACAAATACTGGATTCGCCACTGTACTACAGTATGTATTTTCTAATCAAAATGCAACAAAGCACTTGTTTCTATCCATTGCTCTCGTGACTGTATGATTCAAGCATCACGCGACATTTATTTTTCAGTTATCTCTCGCGATTTATCTCATGTGCGTTTCAGCGATAATTCCACAAATAATTGTGTTAAAGCAACCGAAAGGCTAAAATGAGTCAGTAAATAAATAATAGAAAGACGGAATACAGAGTTCTGTTGAGTTTCTAGGATAAACGGAAAAATATTCATATCAAAAAGAAGGATTTTTATCTTTTAAGTTCTACTCAGAACAGCGATGTTTCACTTTTGGATTCAATATTTTTAGAATTTTATCTTCTCTTAAATGAATAATAAAAAGAGAAAGTAATGCAATCGTGAAGAAATTCGACCTAGAGATTTTGATGAATTTCCAGGCTTTAGACACAATTTAGACCTTCCTATAAAATGGTTTATTCCTTCTCCGTCCATTTGCCTTAGGTGGTTTTCACAAGTAGTTTCTATAGGATAAGACATGCTTAACCAAGCCATCTCATCTGTCCCTGTGTCTTATTGCTTAATGATATGAATACTTCAAACACCACAGAAACTAATTAACTAATGAAATCCAAGCATTATTTTTATCGTTGGCTTCTAAACTTTTCTCGATTCTTAGCGCGCTTGGTGAATTCTGATATTTTCCAAGGCTATAAATTCCAACAAGTACTTTTTGCAAAATAGTCTGTAACTTAGGAGTGGATATTCATCTTTTAGTGACAACCAAAACTCAGTTAATCCTACGCTGCTAAATTTTAAATAATGAATTGCCACAAGACAACTCAATCGGATCATCTTCTACTTCATCAGTAAATGCTGATGAATCAAATACCTTAAATGGATCTCGAATCCGTGCAAAATTATAATATTATCAATTTCAAAGTATATTTCTTAATCCAGTATATAAGTACATTTCTTAATAATTTCTCAATCCAATTAATAAACTGTGATAAGTGAGTATTCTGCAGAAATGTCGCTACTTATAAAATTGAAATAAAGTTATATAACATCTCGCGGCGCCCGTGTGAGGAAGTTGAGGCTCCCCAGGGCGCCGCGGCCCACACTTTGGAAATCACTTGTCTGTATGATCCCCTTTGCGTTTCAGAGAACGAGCCGCAGCGGGAGCGCGATCTCATCGACATGATGAACGACCTGCAGAGCAAGCTGGTCGCCAACGGGTACAGCCTGGACCTCTCGCTGCCCCAGATCGTCGTGGTGGGGTCGCAGAGTGCAGGGAAGAGCAGCGTCCTGGAGAACATCGTCGGGAGGTCAGTGCAATAGATGCATTTCTCTACTAGCCTGTTCCTTATCAGCTGTACAGATGCTGCACGAATTAAACTGGATATGCATACGGGTATTGCCCATTTCTTTTTTCCCTCTCTGCGTATGGGATTGTGGAGACGTTTTTCATAATAAGACCCCACTGAACCAACAGCAATGCGAAATCATTGGAAAATTCATTGGGAATTTAAATCCCTGGCAGTGGAAAAGATCACTTTATTTATCTTTTATGCAATTGGAACGATTGGATGCATTTATGCAATTGGAACGTACTCCAAAATATACACTTGTATAACTGTACGTCAGATGTAAATTACTGTAAATAAACAATTTTGACATTTTACAGGATAGCGGAAAGAAATTCCAGAGCGTATGCCATGCTGTATTTTTTTTTTTTGAGAGCGGTTATTGTTATTGTAATAATATTTTTAATTTTGTTTCGAACTACAGCTATTACACTTCACCCATCCGAAAATGTGGTCGGGATAATACAAATACGATGAAAACGTAAAAATTGGCTTTTAGTAAGTAGTTTTTGTTTAGTTAAATGAACATCCCGTTTTGAAGCAACACGAGGGCTATTTTGTGACGGAACTCCTAATTTTGAACTGCGGTCAGTTGACGAGGACGACGCCTGAGCTGGCCAGTTGTATCATTACGATAAAAAAAAACCTGCGTCCAATTGTTTCATTACAATAAATTTCAACTAATACGATTAGGCCTTTTGCTCTAAAATAGAAATTTCTTTAAGTTGATCATATACGTTGTGAATTCTAAATTGATAAAGTAAGCCAGTCAGACGAATGTGTATCAACTGCTAGACAACGAATAGGCTGGCCTTCTACTATACCCTCTCCTCGAACATACAAAGGCAGAGGTGGCTTCGTCTTCGGGGCCGGAAGGTTCCAGGTTCGAAACTCGATTCAACTGTAGATACGCAGTGTGTGGGGCCTGTTGCTTGTTAAATCATACGTAACGGCAAAACTTCCTCCCGTTACTATGGTATGGAAGTTTGGAGGAGGGGTGTCGTCCTTGTCATCTAACCGCAGTTCAAAATGACGAGGTACGACCCACAATAGTCCTCGTGTTGCTCCAAAACGGAACGTTAATATAACTGAACTAATCAAATGCTTGAGCCTCTCCACTAATGCTATTTTCCAGTGTTTAAAGTGGAATAGTTGCTAGTATTCAATTATTTATCTTTTTCAGAAATATGCACAAGAGATGGGGTGAAGACAAGGACATGCGAAAATTTTTTTAATTGCTCTTTTTCCAATTAATAAAATAATAACGCCTAAAGAGCAGCAGAAAAATGAATTTTTTTTCTTGTGTAACATATAAGCAACATTCCAGCAAAATATTTAAACCGTAGAATTTTAAAATACAACACAGTTTGACAAAAAAGATACAGTAATTAAAACACTCGACACATTTTAGCTGCAAAACTCGATACATCTTTCTCGCGTATTATTTTCTTTATATATTAAAAAAGAATTCGCGTGATTCATTTCACTTTTTATGCTAGCTTTAGTTTGCTTTTCCGTGACCCATCGCATGCAGTGACATTTCTGACAGGTTCATCCGAGGATATATACTTGGTACTGAAAACTATAACTAAGTTGTTAGAACCAGCAAGTTTAAAAAACAAAATTCGATTGGGTGCACTTAAACACTTCAAGTATTCTTTAGGTTCTGATAGGAAACGAAATAAACATTAAATTTTCAAAACGGAATGTGTCATCTAACTAAGAGATAAAAGAAAGTCGCATGTCAAAGGGTTAATCGGTTCAGAGTTTTTCTCATAGAGATCTTTCAGAAATAATTTCTTGTGTACACAAAATATGGGAGCCTGGCGCACGCTAAATTTGACACCCTCGGTCAAACGTCCTCCTGCTGGGGAAGTATGAAGAGAGGATAGCCAGATCAGGTGTCGTCCTCATCATCTGACCGCGGTTCAGAATTATGATGTCCGTCTCGAAACAATCCTGGCGATGCTTCAAAACGGGATGTTAATGTATTTAAATTAATTCCTCGAACATAAATTCTCCAGCACCAAGTCATCTCACAAAATTTTCTTCCATAATTATGCAATTATAAAATTGTTAAAATTTTCAGGGAGATACGAAATGAAACGCCTTTGTCTCAGGAAAATATTATTCTTTTATTGACTTTTCTAAATGAAATAACGGAAAAAATAACAAATGGTGATTTTTGCAGGGAATTTTTGCCAAGAGGTTGTGGAGTTGTCACCCGAAGACCAACGCTAATCCAACTCTATCCAACACAAAACGAAGGCAAGATCTGTTTTAGTTGTTTTGAATTTACTGTTTAATTGTTATTTTATTTGTTGAAAGCTGTATCGTGTTTTCTCTGTCAATTTTCTCACTTTCTCGTATACGAAGTATATAAAAAGAATTGTAACCGTTAAAATATTGACCTCGAATTGTTGATGAATCTCCACCTTTTAATCTAGTTAGTCCCTGAGACTGAAAAAAAATTTGCTGGAATTATGTCTGTTGGTCTATGAACACGTTAACTGGAAAAAGAGACAAAAAAATGCTCGACGGATGAAATTTAATATGCGGCCTTGACACCACAATTGTAATTTTTTTTTTATCAAATTTTGGACGAAATCCGTCTTCGAAAAGTCTGCATGTCTATCCGTCCGTCTGCATGTTAGCACGATAAATGAAAAGAGGAAAGTGCTAGGTAGACTAAATAAATTTTGTTTGTAGTCTTGATGCAAAAATTTGTAGATATGTATGAAATTTTGGACCCAGTTGGTTAAAAGCAACGGTCCTAACTCTACTCTCTTCACCATTCGACGAAGCTAACCACAAAACGCGTCATATTGTGTAAGTATACGAGAGAAACCCTCGCGATCTTTTTACAAAAGATACTAGTAGTAAGTAAGATAATGACGAAGAAATATTAGAGGATGAAGATGTTTTATTAAAAAGAAAATGCACGCGATTAAAGATGCTTAGCAGTAATGAAGTAGAAAGTATTATTTAACATACATATTAAAATGTTATAATTTTAGGGTGAAAACTATTTTAAAAACACTTATCTTTATTTACAAAATATAATAGTTTGATTTTAAAATTGTTGGATTGGGAATTTAACAACTGAAAGGAACCTCTTTTAGGAACCAACAATTACTTACTACACAGGGTTACCTGTGTAAATATTTGCATTTACTGTAAAATAACATTCTGTAAACTAAGAAACAATGGTAAAATAAGAAAGTTCAGAAGTAAGAAAAACTAGCGAGAGTGTTCTCTCCACGATCTTCTCGCACACTTTCACAGTATAAGGAATTTTGTATTTACTTTCAAAACAGAAAAACGAGTACGTACTTTTGGCCTCTTCCCATTGACCGACAGGGTACAAAATTTGTAATAGATGTACATTTTTTTTTATCTAGCTGGAAGTTATTTTGAGTTATCACGTTTACATACGCACGAAATGACTGTACGACAGACAGTCAACCTATCGAGAAATATAGCCGAAAACTTGATATAGATCTACAAATATATAAGATGTTCCCAAATGAAAAGGAGACTATAGTTATATGTAAAGAAATTTTAACAACAATATTCTAATTACAGTTCATGTGGAACAGTACAACTGTAAATAATCGCCATTGACATTGATACACTGATCCTAGGAAGGGAGTGGATGGCTTTAGTGTAGAAACTGCTGGATCAGGGAAACTCTCATTCTAGCCCTCTTCTAATTCTCTGACAGATGCTTGGGCATCCACAGTGCACAAACTTTGCCATAGCCAAGCTTTTTGTGGATTATGTGATGCACAATTCCTATGCTTATAGACAGTTCAACAGCAATTTCACATGTGGTAATCCGACGATTCTGCCGTATGAACCCATCCACATCCGAAATCGTGGCACTGTTGGTCACAACATGCGCCTGCCCAGGGCGTGGCAAGTCCTTGATCTTTACGCATTCCGCCTCATAACGATGATACCACCGGAATATGATACACCGTGCAAGATACTGCTCTCCGTACACCTCTTTCATCCTGCTTTAAATTTGTGAAGCATGCTCCCCTTCGGCGCGAAGAAATTGAATAACTGCTTTTTGTGCTGATCTGGAGGAATCCATCATGCAACGAACTGCGGAAACAACTCTCCAGAAATGAGGATAATGATGCTAAGCCGTGAACTACGCAGGTGCAACTGGGAATACCACCACGCCATTTATCGGCTAGAACATTAACTCACTGGGATTTGATACAACGCCGATACAGCTAAGGTCTCCTTTTCATTTGGGCTCACCTTATAGTAATAGAATCGTATGCTAAATTTCATCTTTCTATCTTGTTGCGCTTTTGATTTACCGTGTTCACATGCACACAGACGGACAGACAGATAGATTTCCCATAAGCGTATTTCAATCACACTTTGACATAAATCTGCAATTTTAGTGCAAAGACCTCAAACCAAAATTCATCCAACTTGCTCTTCGCGTTATTGTGATCACAGGCAGACCAAGAGACAAAATTCCAGAAATAATTTTTTCAGGTTCAGTGAGATGTTAAACGGGGGCAAAAAAAAGTTAAACACGCCAGGAATTTAAAATTCCAGTTATTTTATTGCAATGAAACCCCGGTTAACCGAATTCGGGTTAATCGAAATCCGGATTATCTCTGAAATCGCAAATCCAAAAATCCCTTATTGTACTGCACGGAAATAATCGGGAAGGCGAGACTTTTGTGCAATGAAAGCCCGCTCTTTTCTATTAAGCGTCCCGAAGAATGCCAATGATTAATTTAAAAATGCTAAATTTAAAATTAATGGGTATTAACAATATTAATTACGATATTGTTTACCTGTGCCACCCAGGCGCATTGCGCCCAACGGAGGGTTAACTTTAATAAAGAACATAAGTGTTTCCTACAAAGATAGTTTTGAATTCATTTTACACTCAAAACATTTTGGAATTACATACCGTGATTAGATACAAAATAGTAATAGATGTTCATTGTTTAACCGAAATCTGTTGTTTATCCGAAACGGTTCCCCTGTGCGGTTGTACTGTATTTGTGTCACTGTCATTATTCAACTCTAGAAAGCTTAAAGTTTATAAATGTTGTGATATGTTTTCTCTTCGTATTATACGCATTTCCCCCCTTTCTTAGAATATGCCGTGTTCGGTCACCGGGAGAATCAAAAGTTTACAGACTTCAATGCAGTGAAAGAGGAAATTATAGCTCAGATGCCTCCCAGACACAGCTTCTCTTCTGTGCCCATAGAGCTCAAAATCTACTCTCCCAGAGGTAAGTCTTCAATATTATCACTGATGATAATTGGGCACTGACACACTGTAACTCACAAGAGTACTTATCGTCAACTCATATTAAATACTCGAAATGTTAATATTAGAAAAGTGATTAAGATATTAGAGGTAAAATAAATTTAATAAGAACATTTTTCAAAAAGACTTTTATTATAGTACCAAAAAGTGGAAATTCGATTACAAAAATCCGGTTTTTAAGATTAGTTAAATAAGGTGAGTAAAAACAAGTTTTTAGAAACACACTTTTATTAGTGTACTAAACGGAGGATTTTTTTTTATTTTAATTATTCCCTGCTTTTCTGTCCTTAATTAAGAATTCATTAATATAAATATTATGGAATCAATTTTTTCTCAAATTCACTACCAGGTGGCGTCACTCGTAGGTAATCAAAATTTAAATAAAATGTGTATCAACTGAAAATTTAATTCTGAAAGTTATTAAATTTATTATCATAACTTTAATAATGGTAAAAGCACGCGAGTGTAAGATTTGACGAAGCGATTAAATTGGTTAGAATTGTTACAACGATGCTTAATTTGTTACAACAATATTAAGCATTGCTACAAATCGTGTTTAAATTTAGTTTCGAAAATATTTTTAAAATTAGGGAAAAATTGCACGAAAATGAAATTAGTGTCGCTGAAAAGCTAATTTTTTTTAAAAATTATTTCGGAAAGATAGTTTTAGTGCGAAAATATGCCCCGAAGTTATTGAGGAAAAACGTTGAAATTTCGATTAATTTCAATTAATTAAAAATTTAAATAAAATCTTGAAATACTCTTTCTTAGTGAGTACCTATTACCCAAGAAACAACGACGTACGCGTTTTGCAAAGAGTATGTCAGCAACATAAAAACATTATCTTGTTAAAAATGTCATATGCTTTATGGTCAGCCAATGATCTCAATAACAGACTTCTTTTGTCCCAGTGCTGAAGCTGACTCTTGTCGATCTACCCGGACTGGTACGAGTGGCAGTGGACGGACAGCCGGAGAACAACATCCTGGAAGTGAGGGACATGGTCCTCAACTACATCCGGCAGCCGGAGTCCCTCATCTTGGCTGTGACGCCGGCCAATCAGGATCTAGCAACATCAGACGCTCTGGAAATCGCCAGGACGGTTGACCCGCAAAGTAAGACATAAGCTCTTGACTATACTTGGACGCAATAATTCATTTAGGAACCAACTTCCATTTTATGGTTTTCGAATTCGCTGTTTATGTGCATGTTGATTGCTGTCGAAAACCGAAACAGCAACCCGTTGCACAACAAACTGCCTGTAGTGTAAAAATTAATTTGGGGTAAATGAAGCTTTAGAAGTTTTCTTTGTAATTTACGAAAACGAATGTATTTCAAAACATTGCTTTGGAGTTGGTTCTTGATTGCATAAATACCGGCATTTGATGTATCGAACGCTATGTGTGTTACTGCAGGTCAGGGTTTCTGAACCTGTGGGTAAGACACCGCGAAAACCTCACATGGCTTTTTTTATTTCATATTCCCTAATAGTTTTATAAACAGAAGGAAAATTAAAGTACTTATTCAAAAGACTTGCCGTCCAAAGCTATGCACATTTCACATGATGTTACATTTGCAACTGTGTTGCTGCGCTATCAAGAATTTGTATTGCACTTAACCTGTATCGCACATCTTTATCTGTGATGCATTCTTTTCTTTTACTTATTTCACTGACAAAGAGGTCCCTTAACGAAATTCTTTACATTTCCGGTCCATGCTCTATTGCGAAAATGACTTCTTTCTGTATTCCTGACCAACCCTTACAGTTTGTAAAAGACTATTCTAACACCCTGTATGATACGAAGTGAAAGAATTTCTCCGTATGTCTAATCCAAATTCATATCCATTAATTTTCTTACGTGTGTTTATCCAATCTGAATGGAAGCAGTTCACGTGACTGCATAATCATGTGATAAAAGTAACTACGCATGTCATCTAAAGCCCCGGACCCACGATCAGATAAACCACAGATTTCGTCTGCGGTGGGCCTTACTTCCCGCCATGGGAACAGGTTAGCTCGATGTCGCTCGGGGTCTTGTAAGGGCATCTGTGGTTTCCCGCGTTGAGGCGATAAAAACCTCAAACATCAAAGACGCGAGAAGGAAGCGACGCGATCCGTTCACTTGGCCTATTGTAGCCTGTGCTCTGTTCTCGCGTCTTAGTTTTTTAGCAGTTTCAAATGCATACTTTTAATGATGATAACTACATTTTTATTGATAAATTTTCATTTTATAATTGCTACGTTATGTAACTGTATAACCAGTATATTTAATTTACATCTTAATTAATAATAATTACGATTTCGAAATTTACATATAGTAAATCAAAATTTAATTATTATCGAATAAAAGGAAGCTGCAAATAACTTTTTCTTTCCAAAATTACTTTCTGTATTACTACTGAACACATCACGATTATTTTCTAATAACATTAGTGAGGCATAAAGCACTAAAAGGAATTATATTCATGCTAAATACTGAAGTAATATGAAGTGGGAATGCAAAAACAAATTTTATATTTAATATTAAATTTTCAAATCAGCATACTATCTATGCCTCTTTTCATTGAAGAAGCAAAGTGTTATAATCCGTTTTGTCTCGCCATTTTATAAGTTTTAAAAAATTCTTGAGGCATGAATTCATGCAACAAAGAAAAAAAAATGCTCTAAGCCATTTTTACCAGCATATTTTTAAATTGAAGATTAATAAGAAATCAAACTCATTCTGAGACTTTTTCAGATTATTTTACTATACGTTAAAGAACCAAATAGCTTTTTTTAAATAATCCATTATAAGTTTAAAATACCTTTCTCATACACTAAGAAAATCGCCAAACTTAAAAAATCTCGTAGATAAATTACAATAGAACATGAACCTGATTTTAATAAAAACGAGCAAATGGTCAAATACAAGCACATAAAACATCAACATGATGCTTTAAGAATTGATTAGAATTAAAATTATATATATTAATTCTAAACGGTAAATTATTTTTTAAGTTTGATGAAATGCTACATGTTTATTAAATACCTTGTAAAGCGACAAAGCTCAAATTTTTAAAAATTTTATACTCATTGCATCGAAAGAAAGCGATTATGACTTCTTATAAACTAAATTTCAAGTTCAAATGCTCTTTAGTTCTTCATGTTTCATATATAGAGAGGCGTAATAATATTAAATAAGCCATTGCAGAAATTCAGGGAATTGAACTTACCAATAATTCTTGGCTCTCTTTTCAAGACAGATAATTAACATTTTTGTTTTAGTTTAAAAAATGAAAACGCAAGAAATCGAGAAATACAGAAATTCATTTTAAGAACATATTTTTTAAGATAATAAATATTTAAAAATATATTGTCATCAAAAAACGACCAGTTGTTGGAATTATAAGATTTAAATAGACTATTAATTTCTTCTTATTTTTACATGAAAATTGTGTTGGATATTAAATAGGGCATGCTTTAATAGCAACGCTTCAGATGCATTGTTATAACAAAAATTTCATTTCATTGAAATGATACCGTCGGGGCCCTTTTCTTCCCGGGGGCCCCAGGCGCTCGCTTGGTGAGAAACAGGGCAAAGGTGAACTCTCGTAAACTGCTGCTGACCTGTAGAGTGTTGAGAGGTTTAAAGAAAAGCGGTCTACTGGCCAGACGGCGCGAAGAAAGTTTGCCAAGTTACGCGTCATGGGAATGGCGCATCTGCTCCAATTCAGACTAACCACAAATCCCTTACGACGCGAGTAGCTCGGGGATTACCTGATCGTAGGTCCGAGCCTTAACATCCAACTCTATCGCACTTTGGCATTACGTCCTTTCTCTTCTTTTTTGTTATATCCTAATGGCTTAGTGATATAACATATGTACCTGGCCTAACGCAGATTTTAAAAAAACTATTAGTATAGTATCTGTGCGTTTGGCTATCAGACGATTGGCTGGTGACATTCAATTTTCCCCCTAGCTCCTTAGGCCATCGTCTGGAGTTAAACACATCCTTCTCTACAAGTGCTTATCACACCTTCCCCTGCTTGCCTTTCACATCTTTTCCGGGAAAAATGTACACCCACCCTAAACTCAGTACTCGATACGTGTACATGTAAAGAAATAATTTTTCAAAGACAAAGAAAGGAAACATTATGTGTGTTGAAAGCCGGACTTCTTGGCATTTCATATCAGATTTGCCCTATCGTCCGCTATACGTTACATATACGTCAAGTTTCATTTGATAAGTTCACAAATACCATTCATTAAGTTTCATTTGATTAATAAAACAAATACAATTACCATTCCAAATTTGTCACTATTCCCAGAAAATTGATTGATTGATTCTTTTTTGTAGTGGAAACATGCTTTTAAAGTAAAATCGGCTTAATTTTAAACACAGAAAAGAAAAGTCTCTATCTTTCTTACTTATAATGTTAATTTAAACTCTTATGGGATGCTTTTCAGGACTGAGGACGATAGGTGTTTTGACAAAACTGGACCTCATGGACGAAGGGACAGATGCCCGAGATGTACTTGAGAACAGACAAATCACTTTAAAAAGAGGTATTTTTTATTCTAGGTATTTTTAAAAAATCCATTTGTATGTTACGAAAGAAGTTTTTTTCTTTCAGTCAAGAGTTTGACTTAAGGGTGTCATGGATTCTTTTAAGATTTTTTTATAATTTATTGACTTTGAGTTATGAAATTTTCTATGCATATGTATTGGAATATAAGTATAAAAATATCTTTAAAAAGTCTTTGAAATTAAATACATTTTTAAAAAACTATTTTAAATTGTTTTAATGCTTCATGCTCTATAATTTTTAATTTTTTTACTTAAATTTACTGTATTATATCTTAAAAATAATTCTAAACAAATCTATATAATATTTTGTAATTTTATTAAACGTGAATTTTTACGAGACATTTTTATGCATGCGTATTGAATTTTCATTTAAATCTCATGTTATCTGAAATTAAATTTTAACTATATGAATTAAATCGAAGCCTAAAATAGATTTATAAGCTTATTTTAGAGTATAACAGGAATCTTATTGTAAATTTCATACAATTTCTTTAAAAATTAAGACGCGTGGAACATTTAATAGGTAAGTAAATCTGAAAAAATATCGTTTTGAGAGGTAAAACATTTAAAGCATATTTTTACATCTATTTTTAATATTTACACTTCTGCGCCCATTAACTGGGCATTTTAATTTTATTTACTTACGGTAGTGATCAATGAAAATGCACCACCATAGATTTTGTCACATTTTTTAAATGAAGCTGACGCAATCATTTAAACGATGACGAATCTGTAATCATGCTTTCCTTCTGCAAACCGATCAAAATTACCTTCTTTTCAATAGCATTATTTGCACAATTTAAATTGATAATGCCATATTCTTAAAAAAAATGTAAATGGTGTGTTCTCATTATTAACTACTGTATAATATATTTTGTAGACAAAATATATTATGTTAAACATATTTTATCATTTAATATAATATAGTTTATCTACAAAATATTTTGTATATAAAATATTAAAATAGAAATACTGTTTTTTCATCACTTTTTAATAATTTCAAAGTCCACCATCCCCTTAAATAAGTAAATGACTTGATGGAATCATTTCATGTGATGTCACAGTCACATGGTTATTCTCACGAATAACCCGTCCCGCCAAGTGCCGTCTGGGAACATTCACATGGTGAAGTAATTTCAATGACACCTAACTGTATGATATTTTACGGCATTATCATCACTATTTTTTTGACTTAGCGATTTTTTCCTCCTTCGAGATGCGCAATGAATTCCAAAATTTAATTAGCACGATGTATCATGAGAGCATGAATTGATTTCATTATGCATGTAGAGATAGCGATCTAATTATAACAACATTATTCAATTAACGGTATTTACTTTATATAAGTTTTTTATACTATTCTAATGTATGTGTCTTGTAACATCACTTTCCAAATGATTACTTTTGATTAAATTAATTAAAAAATAAAATAGTAATTGAAAGAACTATAAATAAATTAAATAATTGTCTTTATTAAAAGATTTCATGTAAGTTATTAACAGTGGATGGCAACACAATGTTTTTGTTACTTAAAAAGAAAAAAAAATGTTTTTTTTTTTTTGGGGGGGGGAGTATTCGAGAAATTGCAGAAAAGAGATTTTTCACTTATATGCGAAATTATATTTAATTTCATCTTTTTTTATGACGATCGGCAGCAATTGAGATATTACATTTTTAAATTTCCATATTGAATTTTAAGAAAATTTCTAATGGTTCGTGTACTAAAGGTTCGTATTGTGGTAATTTTTTTGTTTGACAAACGATAAAATTTCGTGATCTTAACTTGAAATGCAGTCTTAGCAAAATTAAACTGTAGTTCTGATCATTAAATTATTAATAATGCATTTTTTTCATTTACTATTTAATACATTAGAAACTAGGAAAGCAACAAAGACACTTTAAATCTTACAAAACTCTATAAGCCTTCTGTTAGGATAAATTTGTTCATAATTCTTTTGTTTTCATGTAAAGTAAATGATTTATTTTAATTACTGTTTAACAAATGTTATTTAATTTGGAGTATGCTATATTGTTAAACATTCCTGTTAAAATTTTAATAGTCTAAATTTTCCAACATTAATGAATGATCTGATCTTCATTCCTAAGACAATTTTTGTGGATCATATATATACTTTGCTACTGGCGTTTTGACAAGATTCTACAGCGTGATTCAAAAATCTGCACAAAAATTAGCATTATAATACATAGGAATGTATGACAGGGAAGTGAAGAAGCAATATTCAACGAGGTTGAGAAAAAACATTTATATTTCCTTTGAACCAAAATGGGTCATTAGCGTCCTATATTCGTACACAAAAACGTTTCTTATAATGTACTCTACTATTCTTTAACCATTTGAGGACGACTGTCGTGCGGGCTTCTTGGCACATTCTCTTCCGACTGTCACAAATACGTGCCGGCTCTTGTGATTTTTAGGTACCGACTGTCACGTGAATTAGGCATAACTGGAAAAAGTGCACTGGCAAACTTCGACCAGATCGAGCCGCATGTTTTCCGTGCGGCCGTCCTCAAAGGGTTAAAGTTTTGTCCATTAATCCTGAATCAACCATTTAATTGTGTTATTTTCCACCACAAAAGGTTGGGTCGGTGTACTGAACAGGAGCCAACTGGACATCGACGAAGGAAGGGACATTCAGTTCATCCTGGACAAAGAAAGGAGGTTTTTCACAGAGAAAGCTTGCTACAGGTGACAGATATCCTTAAAAATGGTTTTTATACCTACCTTCACGTTCTCAACTGGTTGACATGTTTTTCCATACCATTCACCTTAGCATTAAATTGATAGGTCGTATTTGTTTTAAAACTGAAAAAAATGAGATGTGTAGATGACTGAAATGCTATTTTTAAAAAAAATACGTTGTTTAACACACAAAAATATAGACACCTGTAGGAAAGTGTCTTTTTTTGTCAGTAAATCTTTAAGTGCAGTTTTATAGAATTCGCAATTTATTAATTTTACAATTTACATATAATAATTTTACAATAATTACGCTGTTTATATCAGTGAACAGCACACTCCAAAAATATACACAGATGCCTGTAGGAAAGTATTTTTTTAATTTTATTATGAAATCAATTCTGTAGTTCAGTTCAACCATTTCATAACGTTACAATTCACGGATAATATACACATAATTTTACAATTTACACATAATTTACATTAGTTACTGCAAGCTAAATTTTACAGCAAAATTCTGTATGGGGAATTTAATTTAATCTGATGGCCACTAGTGTGGTTTATTATATACAGGTATATTACCTGAAAACAGACTATCTCACAATCGCTCTACGTCTTTTTTTCCCAGGCACATAGCGGACCGAATGGGAACACCGTACCTCCAGAGAATGCTGCAGAGGACTTTGAAATCGCACATCAAGGCTGCCCTGCCAGACGTCAGGACCAAACTGGCGGGGAAACTGGCAGGATATCGCAAGAAGCTGAAAGACTTTGGGGAAAGCGTGGGCGAAGAGTCCGGCGGTAAACAGTATTACATGATCAAGTGAGGCTCAAGTTGAGAATTTTTATATAAATTACTGCAGGCCCGGTTCTGAAGGCGAATCCTCAATCGTACCATTTAATTTCAGCAGCCCCTTCATCCTATAATACATTCATTCATTTTTCAAACCAGTGTATTCAAAATTGAAAATTTCCTCAATTTCCTTCATGTCAAAAAAATTTAAAGAAAATGTCTTCGTAGGTAGAAGGAAACTTCACTTATGCATTTAACGAATCGGCGACAAGTTTAATTAATCCATCTGTGAAATCCGACTGTAATGCGAGTGCTGGTTATAAGACTTTATTTTCTTGAAAAAGACGTTGCCCCATATTCTTGCAGTTACATACAAGTTTTAGCAAAAGCACATCTTGGCATCACACTGTTAAAGATATTTATAGGAAAATAAAATATGAATATGTATATTAGGGTGGATCGAAAAGTATAGGAAAAAAATTTTTTTTGGAAATTATATTTGGCATGGGGCGGGAAAGTTGTGTCTTAAGTATATTAGTTTATATAATTTTTTTTATTGAAATTCATTTATATCTTCCGGTGCCCCAAGCGCCTCAAATATAGTTAAAAATTGAATTTTTTATGAAAATTTACATTTTTTTTGTTTTGTTTAGAAATTATTTTTGGCATGGGGTGGGAAAGTTGTGTCTTAGGTATATTAGTTTACATATATTTTTTTATTGAAATCCATTCATACCTTCCAGTGCCCCAAAAATAATTAAAAATGCCTTTTTTTTTAAATCTATAAAAAAATATTTTCAAAATTTCCTTTTAGCGCCGGGTAAGAACGTTTTGTTTTGGGTATATTAGTTTACGTTTTTTTATTATTATTAAAATTCATTTATATGTTCTGGTGGCTCAAACACCCTCCAAAAAGTTAAAAATTGACATTTTTACAAATATCTATTAAAAATTGTGAATTAATGCAAAATATTTGAAATATTGGCAGATTATTCAAATATTAAAGTATACTTATAAATAATTATAATTTTATAATAATACATGAAGAATAAATTTAATAGTTAGAGCAATAAATCACAAAACTTATAAAAAGTGAACTTACATCATAGATTTTTTAATTCTATTAGTTTGAAGATTTACATATTTCTAAAGGATGTAATCCTTTTTGGTATTATAATGCTTGATAAGACATCTTGATTGTATCTTATTCAATATGAAGCCGTGTCTCTTCTCTTCTCCATATACACTTTTCAACGCTTCAGACACTTAGCGAAAACATCTTTCTACAGCTTGGGTATGGCATGGATATTTTGATCATTCCTCCGTTTTTCTAACTTTTAACATGGCCTCAATTTCTTTAAATGGAACATTCATCAAAAGAGGTGGTGTTGCCTGTTAATAAGTGCAAAATAATGCTTTGCTTTAAAGTCTATTTTTTGGTACTTGAAAAATTCTTATTCTGATGATCCTCTGTTTTCATTTCTAGCACAAATTAGTTTTCGTAGTGCTGAAGACCTTATATTCTCTCTGTTATCTGTGAGCATTGACAATAGCAAATTTTCAGGATAACAAAAGAAGCTATTTCGTTGACTAAAAGTGTCATATTTCTTAAATTGGGTTCCAAATATCTAGAAAATGAGATAAGTCTTCAAATATGCCGCGCTCCTTCTGTTATGGAGGGCTTTGTCTTGACATGGAACCAAACAGATTGCATATACCTCCATAATATACCTTGCACGAATAATAAGATTGTCAGATGGTTTTTCTGTGACCACATACAGCCTTAAAATTCTACCTGCAAATGTTATCCACCTTGAGTGAGCAACTGAACCAGGCTTTCTTAATACCAGGTCAGAATAATATTCACCACGTGATATCGCCAGGCAAATATCATATATATATTGCTGGTCATTGCTGAGAACCATTCTATCTATATTATCTGGTATATTCTCCGCACTTATTGAAGAAAAAGGAGCTACAGGTAGCTCCTCGCAGGATTTGATTTTTTTACAAATTGGGTCGACAAAATTCTTTAGGGCAAGTTGTTGCACAATCCAAAGAATTTAGTAGACGACGGAGAGGTAACTCATTTGTTTGAAGCAAACAAATGCACCACTGTAATGGTCTATTGAGGCCAGTTCCATCAAGCGAATAATACCTCCCTTGTTCCCCGTATTAACATTTGTTCCATCACATCCAATTGCAATGTTAGCCCATTTAATTGCATATTATTTGATACAAAAAAAATTGAGTATTGCTTCTTTTATGGCCTTAGTTCCTTCTGTTGCAGCATTAACATGTCCGATATACACACAGTTAGGTTCGTTTACAGGAGTATAATGCTCCTCCTTCGCGATCTTTGGGTAGTACTTTGTGTCCTTCTTAATTATCACTTTTGCGTTGTCTTTTCTCTCATCGAAATATAATCCGGTTAAAAGAGACCAAGACACTGAACTTAGTAGACTCTGCAACTGCATTTTAAAGCTTTTTACCCTGTATAAGAAATTTATTCCGATCTACCACATGCGAAATCTCTCCTTCGTGTACATTTCCAATGTCTTGTAAAACAGCATTGGCAAATGAAGCAACTTCTCTATCTGAAATTCAGTATCGATCACATTCCCTTGCTAAGATAGGGAAATCTAAACGATTTTGTGATTGATATTCCAAGGTAATTACATCCGTATCTGTATACGTGGAGGAATACATAGTATTGAGCTCAAGTAGCTCCATTGATTGAGCATGAGCAGCATCAGCATCAGTTTTAACCATTTTAAATTTTATTCTTTTGTCTCCAATCTGTTTTCTTTTTCCCTTTTCTTTTTTCTTTTAGTCGCAATTACGTCCACTCCTCCAATAACCATTTTCCTTTCTAATCTTTGATCTGTTATAAACAATCGCGCAAAAAGTGGAATTTTCATGTCTTTTTGGCATTTAGATGTATCTAAATTTGTACACTTGCAAAATGTGATATCGAATAAACACGATATTTTTTCATTACGATAATTTTCTAATTTTTGTTGGAATTTTTTGTCATTCCTTCACCTTTTCCTCTACGTTTATCCCTGTAAAATCGTTTCTTTAACAAATTTTTTATTTTTAATTTTTAATTCGAAATTTGCATAAAAATCGTTTTTTGCAAATATTTAAGTGTCTTGGGGTACCGGAAGATATTGAACAAAGTTGAAAAAATTTTGCATGTATGCTAGTACACTTAAAAGACAACTTTTGCACCCTATGCCGATTATTTTATCCACATTTCGAATTTTCGATCCACCCTAATGTATATACAGTAAAACAGTTTCATTTACCATTCATTATTAAATTGCATGTATTATAATTATCTCCTTAAATAAAATATCAAATTAAAATTACACTCTTCCTCGCTTTCTTATTTGAAAGTTCGTCAATAACGCGAACTAAGTTAGTTTCCTTTGACATCTCTCTCTCTCTGTTGCAATTCAATCTAAATTACTCAATCCCTCTTGGCACATGAGCGATCTTAAGAACTAATTGTTTTTTGTTTGAAAAACTTCTTTCGCCTATTGTGACTGTGACTGACAGCGTTAAATATGTTCTTACGGCAGCAGAAATGTTAGAAAGTGAAGAAATTATTTGCTGTAATAAAATCTAAATTATTAAGGGATCAGTAATATCATCATTAAAGATTTTGAACATTATACAAGTCATCACTATCATCATCCTTAGATATTTGTTAGGAAATATCAAAATGTGCAAAAGATTTCTTTTTAAGTCATCTTCGGATATATTCTGTGTGTTCAATTAGAAATTCAAATAATATATTATATTCATTTAAAGAGGTAAAAGACTCTAGAATGGAATTTAAATCCGTTTTTCCAATTTATAAGTAAAATTCAACTTTAAATAAAAAGTTTACATATTCTATCAACTTTATACGTGAATTTACGATAAAAAAAGACGAACTTTCTGTATCTTTTAAAGAGAAATTCCATGTTAATATCCAGATTAGTCTCTAATGCTGTTGCATCATTAATACGTTTTCTAAAGGCCGTACCAGATCTAGATGAATTTAGGAAATTGATAGTTTTATTGAATATCTTGAAGGATTCATCATTGTTGACTTAGAAGATTGTAGCCGTTTTCTAGTGATATTAGTATTTTTAAGGATATCGTCCCATATCACAATTGAACAAATAAGCTTCAAAATGGACTCGGTTGCACTGTAAAGAATTTGCTGCAATTAGTTTTTATATATCTAGAGCCATCTTCTGTTAACATATTTAAGCTTTATTTTACCTCCTTTAATTGCTGCGAGCCTGCTTCTTGTTAAGAGCGGCGGCCTCCGTGGGTGCACGCTTTGCACGCCCGGTAGAACCGGACATGGATTACTTTATCTTTATCATGAAGCTTTATTGAAAGGCCCCCCACACCAAAAAAAAATTACTAACTTATTATTTGAATAACATAATTTGAAAAACAGATATTAACAAAGCATAATTTTGAGTTTCAACATGCATAAAATGAATAAATTGAAATAGAAAAGTAAAAAAGCGAAAGAAAATGTTAAAAGTTTAAAAGATGACAAAACAAAAGTGAAATGTCTTTCCAGTTAATGTTCATAAAGAATTCGCTATGAAATTTTCAATTAGGAGGTTGGAAATAAAATATCTTCATTCTTTTTAATAAAATCCATTAAATTCCTTATTTTCGCCCGAGAGAGTGTTGATGTCATTACTCGTTGCCACCAGAGATCCTCAGATATCGGTGCTGGTTTCTTGAGGTGAAAAGAACTGGTCCGTGGGCATTCTGTGGCGTAGTGAATGGGACTCCCTTACACGCCGCATACACATTTGATCATGAGCATGACCCATGTCCACCGACTCACGCATTGGGTTTACCCGCACACATTTCACATTTGGCCTGGATTACTGATAAATATGAACGCAGATTCTTTCTACCTCTGTGATTGCCAGAAAAGTGTAGTTTGAACTAAAGTATGCCTCTCAGGTATGAAGGTCACGGAGGGGGGGTTTCAAAATTGAGCGTAAAAACTGTTAGTGAAGGTAAAAAGCACAAAAACAAGGCAGAATCACATAGGGATATATGACTGGAACTCCGGATGAGCTAGATAGAGGACGAGTGATGACTCTTTATTTGGCAATACTTTACACTTGAACATGTCAAATTTCACAACAACTGCATGCAACAGTCATGCATGTTTCATAGCAGCGGCGCAAGGATTGGCCAACCCATTCGAAATCACCCGTCAGTGCGCGAACAAATGCAACGGTGATGGAGATTCTTGAGAAATCGACATACTTCTCTGGCAGAATGGACTATTCATACAGACAGTCAATCCTCGCTGCAAACTCTTGCGGTTTTTAAGCCGATCTCAACCATTTCCCAGGAAATCTTAAACATTTGGGGCTCCTTGACAACTTAAATTCGCATCTTCAAGGTTAAAGGACTTTCGGGTGTACTAAAGAACACGGTTGCTGGCCAGTTACCCAGATAAGCTACTCATGACAGTAGTTAGCAACAAAATTAATCTCCCTGTACCCTGCCTTAAAAAAATCTCAAAAAGTGTTATCTTGAAATTTAGCAGAATAGATGGAACCTTTCTGAAACAGGACGTCGAAAATTCGTATTCGCACCCCAAGTTAATATTAACTGAACTTCAGTCAATTCAAATATTAATCAATTCATCAGGATTTGGACCCTGTGTGACTTATCTCCACAGGTTGGGTTTATACGATCGTTGCGTCTGAGGAAGCAAAGGTCCTCAGACCACTACTCAACAAACTGACCTGTGACGAAAACCTTTCATATCACCAAGCCAGTATTGGAAACCTATTGACCTGATGCGAAAATAATGTTCAAAACGAAAGATCCCTGGCCCAAATTATGAATATTATGAAGATTCTATATGAGCAAAGGCAAGATATTATTATTGATTAAGGAAGACTTTAGGCAACTTTGTATGTTAACTTTCTCCCTTTTCATCTGTGATTTTTCTTTAGGCCGAAAGGGTGTTTGCTGTAGAACCGTAAACCTTATTAGGTCGGTTCCATCCCGGTGAACAGTGGCGTAGCGACCGGAGGGTAAGGGGGTATAGGTGCTCCGGACGCTAGTTTTAGGGGGCGTCATGGAGTCAAAATCTGATTATGCCATTTTGAAAGCAAAATATTATGAGGGGATGTAAAAATAATAAGATGCCTCTGGCGCTATTTACGCTTGCTAAGCCATTGACGACGACTGAGTAAAAAAAAATATTTCCCGGTGCAACTGGCCATGGTGACAAAACGTTAACGCGTTCATGCCAGTGTTTAAAGTGAAATACAATGAGGCGGCGAAAAAATACCCTGCCCCCTTGCACCGTTTATAGTAGCTAAGTCACTGGTGATAACGGGGGGCACAAAATTCATATTAGGACCCGGCGCCACTTATTCTCGCTACGCCACAGCCGGTGGATTAAACATAAAAATAATAATGCCCACTATCTCAACATTCATATGCTGTCTCGTGTTCTCCATACACAGTCGACACTTAAAATGGCAAGTGCTACAGCACTGGCGAACAGTGTCCTTTAGTTCATCCAATTGGTGTTTCCGGCCACGATTACCTTATGTGATTTAGATTTTTTTTGTGCTTCCCAACTCTCCTATCAGTTTATGCGTTGCTTTTTGAATCACCCTGTTTAACAATGAATAGAGTAATTGAAACGAAATATTTTCTATACTCCTACTTCTAATAAGCGTGTCCAAGTGTCGTTGTTTTTGCTTTCCTTTACTTCTGGATGCATCTTGAGGCATTTTATTGTATCGCAAAGCAAACAATTTGACCAAAAATTATTTTATAGCATTTGCTCCTACGAAATGTTTACTAACCCTCCAATTACTTACAGGCTTGTGAATAACTTCATAAAAGACATAGATCTGAAACTCCTGGGTAATTCAGAACTGGTAGATATGAACGCCGTATCTGCTGGAGCTTATATCAATTTTAAGCTGAACACGGAGGTTCAAAATAATCTAAAACTGGTAAATGCATTTTAATATTCATTTCTGTGCTTTTGTAGTGCAATTTCTATCGTATATTTGGCTATTTGCAATCAACATATATAATTGATGATGTTCTGTTTTATACTATGCATTTCGTAATATTTACTTCCCTTTTTTTCAAATGACTTGAAGAATCTAGTACCAAAAGATGAAGATATGACAGTTGTGATAACCAACTTACACGGTATCAGGTACGTATGAATTTTTTTTGTATACTTTACAAACAAACAAAAATGTACAAACTAAAATGTCTGTAGTGCACCGTGCTGCGCCATCCTATTCTAATGTATATAAGTCTGTATCCACCTCCAGACAGGGGAAATTCCTTTTGTCTAGTGATACTCGACTCGGGACCCAAAGGTCCCAGACTCAAATCCACGTGTCTGCCACAGTGGTGACCCGGAAAAACACGCAACACCTACTTTCAGTCCCACTACTAGATGACAGCACCAAAAATCACATAAATTCCATCTTCTGCTACATCCACCAGATGGCAGCACTACAACTTCTACAACAACGCAGGTCTCCCAATTCAAAGTCTGACACTTTTCATAATACAAAGTCTGTGACGCATTTCATAGCACAAAGTCTATGACGCATTTCATAGCACAAAGCCTGTACGTGCCTGCGCACAAAAAATCGGAGCAGCAATCTGCGCATATGCACTCAGCACAAGGAAGTGCAATTATCGCTTCCTTGATATTCAGATAATATCACACAAGCTGGGGGTTGCTCCTGATGTATGTAAGTCAGTATCCGCCTCTGGACAACAGGAATCCTTTTTATCTAGTGGTTAAGATACTCCACTCGGGACCCAAAGGTCCCAGGTTCAAATCCACGTGTCTGCCACACGTCTTTTATGGTAATTGTCATCAGAGTAAAAAGTTAGATATAGTGACTAACGAAATGCAGCCTGCCAAATTACTTTGCAGCTGAAAATACGACGTTCAGATTTATACTGGATGTTTCAGAAGAATTCTTCAATAATTTTCAAAGAGGTCAGGAACACAAACACAAGTACAGGGGAACCTCGTTTAACGAGCATAATTCATTCAAGATTCTTACGCGTATAAGAAAAATCGTTAAGCGGAACCATTTTTCCCATATAAATCAATGTAAAATACAACAACGCGTTTCATGCCGAAAAATATACTCAAAAAATTTTATGTATAACGTTTATTCAAAGAAAATTACATATAACATCGTTAAGAAGCGTGAATCATCTTCATTTTGCCTTCTATAGCGGAATTAACCTACCTGGAATGCGACATAAAGTTACAGAAAAAAAATCGAAATAATTAGTTCATTATTTATGATGCATATTTATTTCTTTTTTACTAGAAAGCTGTTTAGAAGCATTCGTTTTCGCCCACGCTGTAAAATGTGTCGAAAATGGATATTAAATAAATTTGTAACACACACAGCCACTGCTACTTAGGTTGATGTTTCTACCATGCAATAGTTTCCCATGATTTCAGCATTTCTCCTATTGCATCAAAAGATTGTTGCTTCTCTGTTACTTCCTCCTTCTCTGACAAACTCCCATCCCTTTCTGCTGTGAAACTCAATGAAATTCCTTTAGGTCTTCGGTGGTCAGCTCTTCCACAAATTCATCGATTTGATTCTTATCCATTTTCCTTCCCACGATCTTGGCCAAAGGCACAATCTCGTTGATTATAGGCTCCACAGGTACTGTCTCAAACCCCTCAAAGTAACATTTGACAACGCTCTCAGGTCAAAGCTTCTTCTAAGTCGAAGTGAGGGTTATCGTTATGCGAAACGTTGCTCGTTAAGCGAGTCATTTTTTTACTTTCTCGTATACGAAGTATACAAAGAGAAAGTATTGTAAACATCAAAAAATTCGAACTCGAGATTTTGACGAATCTCCACATTTTAGATCTTCGTGAGTCCGAAAAACTCAATTTTGGAATTATGTCTGCCTGTGGGTCTGTCTGTGAACACGATAACTTGAAAACTATTAGATCTACGGGGATGAAATTTAGTATATGTTCTTTAAACATAATTTGTAGGTTTCTATCAAATTTTAGATGAAATCCGTCTACGGGAAGTCTGTTTGTCTGTCTGTCCACGTTCATGTGAACACTATAACTAAACTTAAATAGCTAGATGGATGAAATTTGGTATACAGTTTTTTCATCAGAAATGTAGGTCCGTATAAAATTTTGGGTCAAATCCGTCAAAGGGTTGACCTTCTGTCTGTCTGTATAATCGAATACTTTTGAACGCCATAACTGCTTAACAAAATTACTTAGATAAATGAAATGTCGTATGTAGTCTTGAAACCCTAGTTGTAGAATTGTCTCCAATTTTCGTTTAAATTGATTAAAAAAAGGCGCTGAAACGGTTTTTCTCCATTCTACGAAAAAAAAAAAAGCTGCGAACGCTGGAGCGAGTGTTTCCCCACCTTAGGGAATACCGCACATTTGACGGCGCGCATTGTATTTTTTCCCTACCCGTGTTATTCGTATGCGAGAAAGTTTTGGGGAGGCCACTCCCACTCGTTACTATTTATTTTGCTTGTTATGCGAATTGCTTGTTATGAGAGGTTCTCGTCAAGCGAGGTTCCACTGTATTTTATAAGTTTATGAAACAAATATTTTTGTTATTTCATTTATTAACGATTCTTTGTGTGATTGAAATGCTTATAAAAATGATTTAATCATTCATCATATTTCCTAAAGTCCTTACTATACCAATTTATGCAATGTAATAAATAGCAAAATACGATAAATTATTATTCTGTTGCGCGAAAATTGTTTCAAGGCCCTGCAAGTCAACTTTGCACCAGGACTCGCTTTTGTTCGGGCCGGCTTTGGCAGCGTCCGTGCAAAAAAATCTTCTTAAATATTTTCTTCTTTTATGTGTATGTGCAAATTCATAACACATTGAAGGTAATCGAATATGTGTACCTTATAAAACAAAATGTGACGAATTCTGCCCTGTTTCTTTTTCGTAAATAGTTAATTTTTTCTTGTATAACTAACTATAAGAGCTTTTCTCCCCAGGGGCTCCATATCGTTTCCATCTCTGGCTCTAGACTCTATAAACCGGAAATTGGTGGCCGAATACGAATATCCGATGGAAAAATCAGTGGAATGTGTTAAAAACGTTCTAGAGGAAGCCATTGCGGAATCCGCTGCCATGGTACTGTTCAATCTTCTATAAAATTCTGAAATTAATTGATGTGGCTTTTGTTGCTATACCAGAGTGTAAAGCTATGTATTTCGGTAATATAACATCCATTTGGTACCTCAAAATTATAAATTGTTTTATTATGGGAATCCCTTTTAGGTAATTACTATGCGTACTGTTTAGATACTACTCTCTTGCATTGCAATTCGTTAGAAAATGGCTATCTGAAATTTGTCCAGGGCAACTCAGTAATTTTCGAAAAGCATAAACGAACAGTTCTTTAAAAATAAATAACTGTTGAAAAAACAGTTTGAAATAAAGGATTGTATTAAAGAGTTATTTCTAATATGTTACCTTACAAGAAACCATTATTTTTCATTAAAAGAGAATTCCATTTATTATCCCCCCCCCTTTTTTTTATAAATCGGTTTCGCAACGCTGTTCGTTTTTCAAAATGATTCCTTTCATCAGTATTGTTCTTTAGTTTTTTTCTCTGAATGAGATAGGAATATAAATGTCTGAAAAACACCACAATCTTTCTTTTATATGTTTCTGCATGTACTAACCAAAAAAGACAATTTCTTATTTTTAAGAATATCTAGGAAGAAAGATACCCGTTAGTAAAAATAACATGCAGATCAGTTGAAAGGGGGTCGAATTAAGCACGGCATTGTGCCTTATTTTTTCTCCTAATCGAAATAAAAAAAACCCTTAGAAGTTTGATAGGTAACTAATTAAACTGGTCTTAACAAAAGTCTTAACACGGTATACTGTATGTTAAAAGTTTTAACATACAATAGTACTGTGTTCTTTCGCTCAACAATAAAACAGTAGATAACTTATTTTATAACTGGAGAAAAATCTAGAGTCATATGACACTAATAAAATTGCGCCGAAAATTTGATAGAAATCTAAAATTTTGGTGTAAATACCCATATCCAATTTCATATGCCTGTCTTGCTGCGTTTTTTTAAATATTTTGAGTTTGGATGTCAATCATATGACTTCCTAGCTAACTAATCATATGACAATCTAACTTAAAGGCCGCTGAAGTTAAAAAAAGATTTAATTTTATCATTTAAATTTTAAAAAACATTGCCAAATGAAACAGACAACTGTGATAAACAATTTAAAGAAAAGGTTAATGGGATTTTTTTACTTCACTACAGTTGAACAAGTACCCAACCACCAAGGCAGAGGTTCTGTACCGCATCAACAGATGTTTACAGAGAGAATCCGAAAACACGCAAATGAAGTTGAGGGAGCACGTGCAGGCGGAGATGTTCTACGTCAACCTCGAACATCCCGACATGGACCTCTCTGTGTAAGTTTTCACCTGATTAGGTACTTTTAAATGTCTGTTTCATCTATGGATGATTAATTTGTATATGATGTTCATTTCTTTCAGAAAGTCATTAAATTTTTCTTTCTTTCTTCAGGATCTCACTAACTGATTTGTTTTTTCAAAGAGGTTTGGTTTTTGGCGTTAAATCAATCGCACGATGCGGCTTTTTCCCCAGAGCATGTCAGCTGTACATTAGTTGACACCCTTATCAGCAGCTCTAATTGCTAGGATTTTGACGCATGGCTCTTCCCGTGATGCCAGTCAGGCTCATGCAATGTCAAAACTGCGCCATGAGTTTAACTTTATAGAAAGTGCTAGATGCCAAACCAATATTCAAGAGACTTAAAACACGCCATATAATCATAAACACAGACATTCGAAGCGAACACTATAACCATTCAGCATCCGAGCTGGCTACCATCAAAATATCATCCTTGCAGTTTTAGACATCTGAAAGTCAGAAAAAAATTTTTTTGGAAAAATGTCTGGTCGATCTGTCTGATAATTCAAAAACACAACAAGGTGAACGGATGAAATCTGGTTTGGGGTACGCAACAAACTAGTAGATACCTATCAAATGTTAGACGCAATCCATCAACAGGATTAGTTTAGTTTAGTTATATTAACATCCCGTTCTGAAGCAACACGAGGGCTATTTTTGGACGGACCTCGTAATTTTAAACCGCGGTCAGATAAGGAGAACGACACCTGAGCTGGCACCCCCCTCTACAACCGTCTACAGGAAGTCTGCCTAAGATAACTTAAAAATGCACAAGTTGGATATATGAAATTCGGCTTATCGTTTTATTACTGGAATTGTAGATTCGCATGAAATGTTGGGCTAAATCCGAAGACAGGTTTGCATATCGATCAGTGCGTACGTGAATGCGGTAACTTAAAAAGACAACAAGCTATATGACTAAATTTTGGTATGTGATTTTTACACTAAAGATGTAAATCTCTGTCTAACTTTGGATTTAATCTGTGAGAGGGTAGACTATCTGTCTGCTCGTGTATATGGGAACTCAAAAGTTTAACAAACTAGATAAATGAAATTTAGTGTGTGATCGTGACAAAAAAAATGTATATTTGTGTTATATTTTGGACTAAACGGGCAAATGAAATGGGTCCTAATTTCATACTCGAATCCATTCTGACAAACAGTAGACCAAATGCGCCGCATTATGTAAGTGTACGAGAAAGCGAAAGAGAGAACATTCCCCTATTCACATAAATGGGTCATAATTTTTAGTTTTTTACTCTAACGTTTGTAGTCTTCTAACAATTTCTGAAATCCGAAGGCATTTCATCGACTGAAATTTCTACTTTTTCCTTTTGCGTGCCAGATGTGATCCCGTGGTTCCTGCAGTCGGTCCCACCAAGGTGTGGCACCAAGTCTCGGACGAGGACCTCTTATCCTCAACGAGTGCAGCAGAAAACGGGGTCGGAGATGGCCTCCAAACCAAGACGAAACATTTGTTGGTGAGTAAATATATTTTTCTAGTTAATTCAAACGCAAATTCCCATTTTTCGGCCATTTGATTGATTTAGTCAAATGAAGTAATGATGGTCTCAACAAGATTTTCTATTCGATCAAATTTAGATGTTTAAAAGCATAAAATGTATCGTTCTATGTACGGCATATTACGTATGAGTATCACTAAAGGACTTCAGTCGCCAACATCCTTTAACCAAATTCTTCCATGTAAAAAATAAGGTAGGGGGACCAAATATCGCCTGCCAGGGTTTCTTCTTGATTTGTAGTGGTATGTGGTGACCACTTCCGAAACTACAAAACTTCCCCCTTCAGTAGTTGTTTGAGGAAGCCATTTGAGCAGTGTTGTTTTTTCTTTTCTCTGGAAAGTTTTGATAATTTTCGTGTTAGGTGAAGTAATAATAATTTTTCGTTACTTTTATCAGTGAAGTTCAAGTCATAAAGTTATACCATTTAAGACAATGATAGTGAATTTAATTGGCTACATTTTGGTGGAGTTCATTTTTTTTTTATTTTCGATCCAATTCCGAAGGGGGATGCCGCTAGGTTTGAGGGTTAGGTTCTTTCCAATATCGCCCACTTGGGTTTTCTCATTATCGCCCACTTGTGTTTTCTCATTATTGCCCACTTGTGTATTCCCATTATTGCCCTAGCCCTTTAAGGGGCACTATATTAGAAAAAAATTACCTTTACAGAATACATGGTTGATGTCCTATCACTTGACAATGCTCTTAAGTTCTTTTTTTTTGTTTTGATGTTTTATTTAGGGGGGAAAGTGTTAAAAGAATACTCTAACTATATTTATAAAAGTACAACCAACCAGAAGAGAAGTCCGTCCTGCCTTGACACGCGGTCAAAATTGATGAACATTCGAGCACAACTGCTTTAACAAAATGAACCGGTCGGAAATGGTGGAGCCACCTCCTACGAATTACAACCTTCACCCCTATCAATCAACTCTAAACTCTACAAGACAACCAACTGTCTCTATCCATTAACCGCCCTAAAAATGGAGAAAATTGGACTATAAACAAATTGACAACCAAGGTACGCGGAACTAACGCCAAAAAATAATATAACACAAAATTCCTGTGATTTTAGTCTCTAAACCACAATTAATTAGGTTTACCAATAAATTAATGAGAAAAAAATACATATTGGAAAACATATACACAAAATTATTCACAAGAACACCACACTACGCACTCAAATAGAAGCAGGATCACAAAGCCCCAAAAGTCCCAGTCCTTTGTCTATATAATCTCAGTGACTTTTAAACCCACTTATTCACACGTTTGTAAATTTAAATATTATACTTTAATCATTATATCATAACAAATTTAAAAACTTCTATATAAAAATCATTTACATTGCATTTCTATATTTTTAAAAAATATCATTCAAGAAAACACTGACTAACAATTGATCATTATTATACAGATGAAGCATTTTTCATTCAAAGCAAATACAGAATTTAAAAAGTTAAAACACAAACTTGTAAAAACTATAATTAAGTTGTCCTGAGACTCTTTTTTTAAATAAAGTTTTAACTATAATTACCAGGTCTTTCTCAGCTTTCTTATTATGTATCAATTCTAAGATACCAAGTGTTGCGAAGTTTCCCGGTAAAAATTCCTTTCTAATTTCAACAAAATTAGGACAAACATATATATATAATGTATAACAGTTCCCAAGTCAAGTCCACAATCACAGTCTGCCGTCTTTCCAAAGAATATAGACTGGTGTTCCGAAAAGCACCCGTGTTTAGTCAAAATTTGATTAATATAAAAATTCCCTAACATCTGTCTTCACGAGTTTCTGGCATGAGTCCAAATAGGAAACTAGATTTTAAAGATGTCTCCCAACGGTTCTGCCATTCATACCTTAATAAGATTTTTAATTTCTTCTTAAACCACATTATAGAAGGTTTAATATTAAAATCTATTCCTTCCCTATCAATGGCACTTTTGGCTAGACGATCGGCTTCCTTGTTCCCAGTTATTCCCACGTGGGCTTTTACCCAACACATTTTTATATTCAAATTATTTCTGCAGCTTTTCTAACCGATTTTAGAATAGCCACTGCCTCTCCAATAAAAACGGTGGCTTCATCGTTAATGCGAGTCTGAAAACTCCAAACCACTTTGTCCTCTTCATCGTAGCATACTGCACCACATGTTATCCTGTCTCTCATTTTTGATCCCGTCAGTAAGCACTTTATATGATTTAACTCCTGGTTCTAATCCCATAGTCTACGGAATGGATATTATCTCAGTAGAAGGGTGTGTTTTTGTTATATCAGTACAGTGTTTCTAAAAGTACAAAAAGGCTGTCTTGTATTAATTACTCTCATTTTTGTTGTGCGTAAATTTTCCATGGTCTATAAAGAAAGTATGATCATAACATAAATCACACTTTATTTCAATCCATTTTAGATATAGTCGATATCAGGAACATATAGTGGGCAATATTAGGAACACTGCTTTTAGTAAGAAAAATGTCGCGGTAGCAAAAAAAAATGTTCGTGTGTGTTTGTTAAACTTCTGTATGCAAGTTGTAATTCGGCATGTTTTTGTATAACAGTCCAGATAATAAATTGGAACCATTTTTAGAAAAAGTGCACATGAATTATTCCTCTGATTAAACTAATGTCTAAATGGGCGATAATAATGGCTTAAGCGATATTTGAGACCCCTACCTTATTATATCTTATTATATATCAGCATCGCTAAGGCACAATTATTCTTCTTTGTATGTATCAGTATTACTGACTTCTGTCACCAACTTCTTTTACCCAATAATTCTTCCATATACAGCATGTTATATGTCAGTATCACTGAGGGACTTCTGACGCTAACAAATTTCAACTAATAATAATTTTTGTTCTCAGGACATATCTTCATGCTATCTGCATAATATTTTTAACATTTCTAGTTTGAAATCCCAACAAGATCTTTCATGTGTGCTTTTTTTTATGATGTCATCATTCATATGATTTATTTCGCTGATGTATTTAATTGTTTTCATTTTTCTCTGCCAACCAGAACTTTCAGAAACAATCACTTATTTGAAAGTTTATTTGTCAAATTTAAACATATTGATAATTTCTCATTATATAACTTTTATAAAATATTTTACAAATATTCTGAAGACCTGAATATTTATCATATGTCCTTTAATGTTTTCAAAAATAAAGGAATAATGCTTTTGATTTCGTAATATGTTTCTTTTATATTTTAAAATTGAGTGCATAATTATTATTTTCATTTTTCTTAAAGATTTTGTGTGTCAACGGATTTTAAATTTATGTTATGTATTATCATTTTTAAGTGTTTTCAATTTTTATCCTTTGTCTCATGTACATTTTGTGCCATGCAACAAAAATAAATAAAAATAATCTTTAAAGAAATAAAAAGTAAATATTCTATATACGGCAAGTATCAGTTTCACTAAGGGACTTTTATCGCTAACATCCATTGACAAATAATTGTTCAATGTATGGCATGTATAGGGATTTAGAATATATCTAAAATTATATAATCAAACGACATGCATTCTGACGTTTTTTGGTATTTTCAGCATATACCGACTTTGAACAAAAATTAGACCTATGAACTTCTGTACTTGAGATCAGAGTCGTAAATCTTACGCGATGCAAGACCGCTGCCTGTCCCAGGTTTTAACATAGTAATGGAGAATGAATTGAATTTTATGCGTCCAGTTTGCCTGTAGATCACTTAAAGAGAGAACAAACGTTATTTTTACTTCCTCGAATACGAAGTATACAGACAGAAAATATTGTAATTGTCAAAAATTTCGACCTCGAGAGTTTCATGAATCTCCATGCTTCAAACCTCCGGTAGTTAGAAAAACCCATTTTGGAATTTTGATTGCATGTCTGTGAACACGATGGCTCAAAATCTCAACAAGCAATATGTCTCGTCTTAACCCCAAAATGGTCGATCTGTGTCAAATTTTGGACCAAATCCGTCATTCGGTTAAGTGTCTTTCGGCCTGTCCGTCCGTGTGTATGTGAAGGAGATAACTCAAACATGCAGCAGGTTGGATAAATAAAATTTAGTATGTGATCTTGGAAACAAAAACTATACATCTTTATTAAACTTTGAATCTCACTGGTGAAAGGGAAGAGGTCCAAAATGCATATTTGATTTTCTTCTCTATATCAAAGGTTCCCAATCTGTGGTACGCGTACCCCTGGGGTACACGAAGGACTAGTTGGGGGTACGCGAAATAAAAGTTGGTAATGGTGGAAACAAGAAAACACAAGGAATTAAAAAAGTTACAGAATTTTGTTTCCCCAAGTTAATACTTGCTATTTAATAACTTTATCACTTGAATAGTTGATTATTACAGAGTGCAATTTTTAGCTATCCTTATAAGTTAATGCGAAATTATTACAATACTGATTTCATTTGTTTTAGCGTTGAACTAATACTATTGCAAAAATGCAAAAAAATGTGAAATAAAAAATAGGTCCAGCAAATGTTTTTAGTTTGAGTCTTTTGACTCTTAAACTTACCTAAACCCTTAACATTGTTAATAAAACTTTTTTGTATTGACGGATAGTTGTTACATACATAACCCACGCCGACAGACTCACCCAAAGGGTTTAGAGTCAGCAAGATCGACGGGGACGGATAGTTGTTGTTGATGGCGAGGATATGACAGTAGGGGGTACACGAAAATATAAAGATTAATCAAGGGGTACGCGAGGGAATAAAGGTTGGGAACCCCTGCTCTATACTACGAAGCTTAAAACAAAACCCGCTATATTGTATAATTAACATTAAAGTCGTGGGAAGAACTCTCCCTCTGGATATATATTTCAGCTTACAGAATAAATGCTGTTACGTATTTTGCAGAAAATTCTGATGGAGAACGAAAGCACGAAGAAGAAAGTCCAGTACTTGACTCTGGTGATGACCAAGTACATGGAGATCGTCCAGAAACAAATCTCAGATCTGACTGTCAAATACATCCTCTGTTTCTTGGTTAAGAAGGTAAAGTAGGTTCCATAGTTTTCCTAAATTTGTTAAGGCTCAATTCAATTTTTTTTTCAATGCTATTTTTGCGAGTCTGATGTATTGCTTTTGCGAATTTCATTTCTTTACTATGGGATA
>BGPR01002243.1:92584-105023 GCA_013235015.1 Araneus ventricosus | reverse complement strand
TAAGGCTGAATTTATTTTGTTTTACTTTCCTTTCAGTAAATTAATCAATTTTTTTAATAATATTTTCTCTTCGATATGCTCGCGCCCCCCATTTAGTGTTATGAGTCTCCCTAGGGGGCGCGCCTCACAGGTTGAGAATCGCTGCACTGATGTTTTGAGTTTTTTTTTTTTTTTTAACAAAATCTCTCTTATTTCTTACCTGAACAGGGCAATCAGTCGGCATCTGCATGATTATCATCTTTCTGATACGCAGTTATCTCCATAGCTGCCAAATCGGTGTTTCGAATTTCTAGGTCTAGATGCCGATCTCTTAATAGTTCCAGTTTTCAACCACTTGTCCATTTTGAGAAATCAAACAGTATCGAATTGAAGTCACTCTAAAGATAAGCGCTTCAAATTGAGCACGCATAGCCTACAAACACCAGCTTTGTGCCACAAAACAAATTAAGCACCCTTAAAACACAGACTTGATTTATATGAACAGTCGTTATTCATTATGCATCCTAATCGAGCAATTAATGTTGCCTGCGTTTAATCATGCTTTTAATAAAAACGTCAAAACAAGAGTCTTGGAGAGGATTCCGGATTGTTCTCGATAAGCCTAAACTAGAAGAACAAAAATAAAAAGCATAGCACACTAGCGCGTAGCGAAGCTACAGCTTTTGCGAACACACTGATGATTCATGCATAATCGGGGCTGGTGAATACAAAATATCAATCATTTACCACGTTTTCTTTTTCTTTCTTTTTTCTTATTTTGAGAGTAGGTTTTATAGAGTAGCACAACTTTCACTTTTCACACTAACTTAAGGAAAACGAAATACTGTTACTTTTTTAATCTTTTATATTTTTTGTGCCCGCCATTACCGACTTTGATTTCGCGTACCCCCAAATGGTCCTTCGCGTACCCCTAGGGGTACGCGTACCACAGGTTGAGAACCCCTGGACTAGACGAACGGCTTCCTTGTTCCCAGTTATTCCCACGTGGGCCACGCAGCTTTTCTAACCGATTTTAGAATAGCCACTACCTCTCCAATAATAACGGTGGCTTCATCGTTAATGCGAGTCTGAAAACTCCAGACCACTTTGCCCTCTTCATCGTAGCATACTGTACCACATGCTATCCTGTCTCTCATTTTTGATCCGTCAGTAAACACTTTATATGATTTAACTCCTGGTTCTAATCCCATAGTCTACGGACTGGATATTATCTCAGTAGAAGGGTGTGTTTGTTATCTCAGTACAGTGTTTCTAAAAGTACAAAAGAGCTGTCTTGTATTAATTACTCTCATTTTTGTCGTGCGTAAATTTTCCATGGTTTATAAAGAAAGTATGATCATAACATAAATCACACTTTATTTCAATCCATTTTAGACATAGTCGCGATATTAGGAACATATAGTGGGCAATATTAGAAACACTGTTTTAGTAGGAAAAATATCGCGGTCGCAAAAAAATTGTTCGTGTGTGTTTGTTAAACTTTTATATGAAAGTTGTAATTCGGCATGTTTTTGTATAACAGTCCAGATAATAGATTCGAACCATTTTTAGAAAAAGTGTACATGACTTATTCCTCTGATTAAAATAATGTCTAAGTGGGCGATAATAATGGCTTAAGCGATATTTGAGACTTCTACCTTATTATATATCAGCATCACTAAGGCACAATTATTCTTCTTTGTATGTATCAGTATTACTGACTTCTGTCATCAACTTCTTTTACCCAGAAATTCTTCCATATACAGCATGTTATATGTCAGTATCAGTGAGGGACTTCTGCCGCTAACAAATTTCAACTAATAATAATTTTTGTTATCAGGACATATCTTCATGTTATCTGCATAATATTTCTAACATTTCTAGTTTGAAATCCCAACAAGATCTTTCATGTGTGCTTTTTTTATAATATCATCATTCATATGATTTATTTCGCTGGTGTATTTAATTGTTTTCATTTTGCTCTGCCGACCAGAACTTTCAGAAACAATCACTTATTTGAAAGTATATTTGTCAAATTTAATCATATTGATAATTTCTCATTATATAACTTTTATAAAATATTTTACAAATATTCTGAAGATCTGAATATTTATCATATGTCCTTTAATGTTTTCAAAAATAAGGGATTAATGCTTTTGAATTCTTAATATGTTTCTTTTATATTTTAAAATTGAGTGCATAATTATTATTTTCATTTTTCTTAAAGATTTGGTGTGTCAACGGTGTGATATTCGTTACAAAATATTTTGTTATTTCTAAAGTTTTCTCTTTAAAATGTAGTGTGGCAATACAATATTTGTCTTACGAGCGTTGTCTAGCAACGCACGAAAAAGATGTTAGATATTATAAGATTTAAAATGAGTTGTTAGAGAGAGAGACCAAAATGTAACGACTGATGTTGATAGTCCAACGAATGAACGGTATTTTGATGAAAATTTATATTAAAATAAAAGTGTTTTTTTATAAAAAGTCTGTTAATTCATCCTGAAATACACTACAACGGCTTTTAAATTTATGTTATGTATTATCATTTTTAAATGTTTTCAATTTTTATTCTTTGTCTCATGTACATTTTGTGCCATGCAACAAAAATAAATAAAAATGATCTTTAAAGAAATAAAAAATAAATATTCTATAAACGGCAAGTATCAGTTTCACTAAGGGACTTTTATCGCTAACTAACAAATAATTGTTCAATGTATGGCTTGTATAGGGATTTAGAATATATCTAAAATTATATAATCAAACGACATGCATTCTGACGTTTTTTGGTATGTTCAGCATATACCGACTTTGAACGAGAATTAGACCTATGAACTTCTGTACTTGAGATCAGAGTCGTAAATCTTACTCGATGCAAGACCGCTGCCTGTCCCCGGTTTTAACACAGTAATGGAGAATGAATTGAATTTTATGCGTCCAGTTTGCCTGTAGATCACTTAAAGAGAGAACAAACGTTATTTTTACTTCCTCGAATACGAAGTAGACAGACAGAAAATATTGTAATCGTCAAAAAATTCGACCTCGAGAGTTTGATGAATCTCCGTGCTTAAAACCTCCAGTAGTTAGAAAAACCCATTTTGGAATTTTGATTGCATGTCTGTGAACACGATGACTCAAAACCTCAACAAGCAATATGTCTCGTCTTAACCCCAAAATGGTCGATCTGTGTCAAATTTTGGACCAAATCCGTCATTCGGTTAAGTGTCTTTTGGCCTGTCCGTCCGTGTGTATGTGAATGCGATAACTCAAAACATGCAGCAGATTGGATAAATAAAATTTAGTATGTGGTCTTGGAAACAAAAACTATACATCTTTATTAAACTTTGAATCTCACTGGTGAAAGGGAAGAGATCCAAAATGCATATTTGATTTTCTTCTCCATACCAAAGGTTCCCAATCTGTGGTACGCGTACCCCTGGGGTACACGAAGAACTAGTTGGGGTGCGCGAAATAAAAGTTGGTAATGGTGGAAACAAGAAAACACAAGGAATTAAAAAAGTTACGGAATTTTATTTCCCAAAGTTAATACTTGCTATTTAATAACTTCATCTCTTGAATTGTTAATTATTACAGAGTGTAATTTTTAGCTATCCTTATTAGTTAATGCGAAATTATTACAATACTGATTTTATTTGTTTTAGCGTTGAACTAATACTATTGTAAAAATGCAAAAAAATGTAAAATAAAAAATTGGTCCAGCAAATGTTATTAGTTTGAGTCTTTTGACTCTTAAGCTTACCTAAACCCTTAACATTATTAATAAAACTTTTTTGTATTGACGGATAGTTGTTACATACATAACCCACGCCGACAGACTCACCCAAAGGGTTTAGAGTCAGCAAGATCGACGGGGACGGATAGTTGTTGTTGGTGGTGAGGATATGACAGTAGGGGGTACACGAAAATATAAAGTTTAATCAATGGGTACGCGATGGAATAAAGGTTGGGAACCCCTGCTCTATACTACGAAGCTTAAAACAAAACCCGCTATATTGTATAATTAACATTAAAGTCGTGGGAAGAACTCTCCCTCTGGATATATATTTCAGCTTACAGAATAAATGCTGTTACGTATTTTGCAGAAAATTCTGATGGAGAACGAAAGCACGAAAAAGAAAGTCCAGTACTTGACGCTGGTGATGACCAAGTACATGGAGATCGTCCAGAAACAAATCTCAGATCTGACTGTCAAGTACATCCTCTGTTTCTTGGTTAAGAAGGTAAAGTAGGTTCCATAGTTTTCCTAAATTTGTTAAGGCTCAATTCAATTTTTTTTTCAATGCTATTTTTGCAAGTCTGATGTATTGCTTTTGCGAATTTCATTTCTTTACTATGGGATAACTGCTCTGCTTACACAAATATTAATACATGAATATCGATGCATAAAAAGGTATTCTGTATCTAAAAAATGTCAGCGGACATTTGCAACAAAAAAGGTGAGGAGTAATACACAGCTAGACCAACCATATTTGTCATATAACCTTAGGTAGAAATCATACTGACAGAAAAAGAAAATACTATCCCCCCACTTTATTGATCTGTAGTGGCACATATATTTTTAATTAATTTTTTTTTCTCTTTCGCTTTTTCTTCTGGCAGACGATTATGTTAAGCCATCTCTATATGTATTATAATCTTTGTTTTAGTTAAATTAAAATTAGCATCAATTGCAGACGATTTTATATTATTCTTTTTATCTTTCGTTAAATTTATCTTTCTGAGTATGGCAATTTAATTTAGTTGTTGAAAATAAAAATTTAGAATGAAGTGTGTTATTTTAGAAGTTAATTGAAATAAAAAGTTGGAGAAAATTATTGTTTCTTCATTTTGTATCCCCACAGATCTTTTATTGTAGAAAACAGACGTCGAAGCAATAAATGTGGTATTATTGGTGATCGGCTGGTAGGACTTTAAATTCTGCGTGAATGCCTAACAAGTTCTGTGATCTGTTCGATCTCGTTTCAGTGTGTTTCGCTTGATTAAGTCCTGGTACACTTTTCGATCATCATCAGACACATTTAAATATGACTTATTTCTAGTGGTGGATTGAACGTGTTTGATCTGTTTTTAGGTCTCCAACGTTCTCTAGAACTGAGACCATTGAAATTCCCATGCAAATATATGAAGGGGTATGAAACATGTTCGTACAGTCTTTGCCCTCGAATATTTGTTGCTTCTGATAAGATCAACTCTTTCAGAAGGTGCGATATTTCTTTCTTCGCTGGTGTGAGATGTGTAATGAAATATACAATGAATCCTGTCCTTTGAAAGTGTTTTGTAATGCAAATAAATTATATCATCTATATGTTATTTCAGTTTCTTTATTCTCTCTCTCTCTCTCTCTGTATTTAAGAATCAACCTACGCGCAGATGAGAAACGCTTTGTTTTCCTTCTAGCAGGTGTGCTCTTTTGCAGTGTGCTATCCTCCTTCTTGTTTCTTTGCGCGGGTTTAGCTAGCAAATGCGTGTAGTAAAGCTTCTTTTATATTGATACAACTTAATAACATTAAATTGTTCTGATTCCTCTCCAAGATAAAGTAATACATCCATAGAACAAAATACAAGGGTCAATCAGAAGTTTCCTTATGGATGTAAACAGGAAGAAGTAGTTACATAAAAACCTTAATTAAAACAAATACAGCAATTAATGAGCAATTGTTGAACATATTTACCACTGAAATTGAGATAATTGTCATAGCTGGGTTTGTACTCCTGTGTTGTAGAAATCTGCCCCCTGGAATAGTAAGCACTGTATGAGGAGTGAATTATTCACGGTGTCAGGTTCTTCGGCATCCCCTGCCACACAGTTTCCAGAAAAACCGATGATTCATGACAACTTCGTGCAGCAAGGATAGGAATATATGTGAAAATGGCTCTTGAGTACTTGAATGGTCAAGCGCGTGTTTTCACAACGTGCTGCTGCTTCACCAGCCACACGACCATAACTGATAACCGAAAATCTACCCCTTCATTCTTCACCATAGACATTGTGACGAACTTCAGAAAATTAAATTCACCATATGACGCAAAGCCAACCTTCTCAGACCTACCTTCGCAATCGGCAAGAGATAGAGTAAGAGAATCAGTTCAATTGCAATCAGCTGTTCAATTCAGTTTCATTTGTCACAATTCTAATAATTCTATTGATCGGGAAATGACAACTGTTGCATAGGATAGCCATTTCCTGAATCTTTGAGGCATGGCAAATAATTGTTCTTCGTAAAACATGGCCTGCTATCTGTAGACAAGGAGAGACATTTGCTTTCTGTATGAGCTCCTCGTAAATGTAATAAAAATATTTTTAGTAATTTAAATTATTTAATAAAGAATTTGGGTCGCATGGAATAATTTTTTTCATCCTTTGTAGATGAATCCTTAATATCAAATTCAATTAGAAAAGAAACATACAGTTAAGTATCCAGCAGAGAAAAAAAATTAAATACACCGTCAGAGATAAAACTGAGAGCAACAGTTGGTAATTCAAAGCATTATTTAGAACAGCATGCACATACACGTGATGGTACAGAATTCCCAGTAACTTGAAAATGGAATTCTGAAGAAAGTTTGCTATAATTTTCAGCATGCGAAAATATAGATAACGTTTCTGAAGTACAAAATATATTAAGAAAGGAAAGTTCATCAAGTTCAGCAAAAAATTCCGTCTCAAAAGATTTTGATGAATCTCCACGTTTTAGATCTCCCTCAGTCCGAAAAAAATCTTTTTTTTTGGAATTATGTCTATCTGTCCGTCTGTCTGTGAAGACGATAGCTCAAAAACAGAACGAGCTAGACAAATGAAATTTGATATCCGGTCCTGACACACAAATTTTAGATCTGTATTAAATTTTGAACCCAATCGGTCGAAGAGAAGCTGTCCAAAATGCATATTAGATTCTCTTCACTTTCCTATGAAGCTGAATACTAAAAGCTCCATATTATGCAAGTTTGCTAGAAAGTCGATGGGAGAACAGTCCGTGTGTTTATTTCATACCCATTTCTCATCCTTACAGCATTTGCGTTTATCAAAGTTGCGTACACGCATTTTCAATGCATGAGTAGAAGGAGCCAGATCCTTATATGCAATTTTGAAATGATTTCGAAACTCACGCAGTGTGACTAAGCAATTATCTTTGTTTTCGTAATAAAAGCCTTCTCAGCGAATATGCTTTTCTCGTCCGTTCACCACTCCATCTTGACTTACATTGTTTAAACATATTTGCCAGAGTAAATAGTATTTGTTTTTCAGATGGGACCACTTTCATTTTTTTCTTCCTACTATTTTGTAAGAAACAAAAGCACTCATTTTACTGCTGAACTTATACAGATTTAGTGACTTATTATGTAAATGTGATATGTAAGAAAGAAATTTTATTCAAGAAAATATTACTAAACCACTTAATTGTAAAAAAAAATGTTTACTAAGCAGAAAGTATTGTCCCCCCGAATTATCATTATAGAAAAATATTTGTATTTCAAATTTTAAAATTTCTCCAACTCGAAAGGAAAACTTGAGAAAAACAATTTTAACTTTTTAAAATCAACGAACTAATTTTATACAATGAAAACACCCGAAAGATGTTTTCGTCAGAAGTATAACAGTTATCAGTTGGCTGCAAATCAGAATGTGGTCTGTCGTTAGTCTGTTTTGCTTCTGTATTGCGTTCTAACTTGAAAATAAAGTTTGAAGACTTAAAATGTTTCACTTTTTGTTAATATCTTTCAAAGCGAAATAAGCTCTCTTGCTTTGTTTAATAACTAATATTTAAATGGCGAAGTTGAAATTAAAAACAGTCCAAAATTTTACTGCAGTGTTTTGTTTCACTGATGATGCTTTTTATTCATTTTTTTAGGTGCTGGATTATATAAAGGTCGATCTAGTACCTACAATTCTAGATTTATCCAATTTTGTAAGTTCTTTACTTTTGTTTCTCAATAGTTTTTGTTTATCCTTTCACAAGTACTAAACATAATGTGCGACTCTATAGAATTTGTTTAATATCATTATTGTAATCGTTATACAGTATTGTACAAGTTTTATAATATCTTTGCGTTACTTAATTAGTTCTACCATTATTTTACAGTTTTTCAAGTAGTAGTAATTGAATTAAAAAAACTTAAATATGCATGTAATTTTAAACCCATACTGTAAATACTTTTTCAACCGCAATTGCATAAAGATGTATTAATGAATACAAGGAATGCAGGGAAGATCAATAACTTAATTTTATTCAATAATTGAACTAATTTGAGCTTAAATCTTTAATTAAAAATTATTAAAAAACTGTATTAGTTTGATTAAAATTTACTTATTTATATCGTTTCTATTTCAAGTCAAAAATATAAAAAAAGTAAATTATTTATCTAATTATTTATTCAATAGTTCAAAACTAAATTTATTTGCTAAGTATCTCAAAAAAAATCAGCGACAATACACAGATTGTGTCTCTTATAATAATAAGATAAAGTATAGCATAATAGTGGAATATTGCATATTTAATAACTTATTAAAATGTTACTGTCTGTTTTTGGAAGCCCTGTTTCTTATTGGTTTAATATGAAATATAACAACTGGTCATGCAAGAATAAAAATTCTTGAATACGAAGATTGGCAATGTAGTTTATCTGAATGAATAATATCACGAATATTGGCAATCTAGTTTATCTGAACGAATAATTAAAATATTTACCGTATTCTTTTTCGAAATCACCGAAACTGTTACAAAGAAAGCCCATCTTCAAAAAAAGGCAGAATGGTGGTGAAAGAAAAAGTATGAAGAAAACTTTATTTTAAAAAATGTGGCCAAAACTTATGAAATTAAATTTTTTCAAAATGCAATTGCAATTCTGCACTTGACTTGCAACTATTAACATAATAAATAAATGCACCACTTTTAACCGAAGAGCCCCAACATTCAATATAAATTTACCATTAATCCCATGTTCAACCCCTTAAGGTTCGCATTATTTTTTTGCTATTTAATAAGATGACCCCTCCTGTTTTGGAAAGGGGCTGTCGTTTTCATTCATCTAAGAAGGCATAGAATACCTGATATGCTTAAAGCCAATTAATGATTAAATTTTAGTTTAAAAGCCTAAAAATGCGATAATTCGATGCACGTCAATATGGCGGGCGAGAGACTTAAGGGTTTAAAGACGCTGTAAACACATAATGAACAACATCATGTTGGCTTCTCGATTGACATTCATAAGACTTCTTCTAAGACAAAACAGACATTTATTTAGCACAACCATTACACTTCGTAACTGCGTACAACGTAACATCTTTCAACCGTACTCATCACTTCTTCGTAATCGTCTCTCTCTAGACTCTTTCTAAAAATCAAATTCAAAGTAGCACACATCTTACTGTTGCCACTTATCTGATGTCATGCACTGTTATACAATAAAATATGTTGCAGTCATGCTTTTGTCAGGCATAATATTAAATACGCTTACAGTCAGCAAACACCTATTGACAAAAAACATTTCCCCGTTTGGTTTTTAACCTCAAAGTCGCATGCGGAAAAAATAATAATATTTAATCAAATTAGCATAAAAATTCAATTAACTTCGTTATAACTCGTTGGTGACATGAGATGAATTGTCTCATCATATCACCCAAATATTCAGATGTTAAAAAATGTTTTTACCTACATTCGTACCTTGCCTCGTGAATACTCACACCGTCATATATTAACTAATTAGCAAGGAGTTAATCTTAATATAAATAAAAGTCATTGTGGGTATGTGGATATGTATGTGGATATGTATGTGGGTATGTATGTGGGTATGTGGCTATGTTCCACATCTCCTCCTAAACCAATGGACGGTTTTCAACCAAATTTTGTACACTTATTATTTAAGACAAGGGGAAGACACTTAAGAACTTTTCTAAGTCCAAAAGTTAATTAAACAGTCAGTTAATTAGAAAATAACCGAAACCGTTTTTCCGCAGTAACTTCGGAGCAGATTGTCTGACAAAACATATTTTTATACCATCTTAAAGTTCAAATTTTTACCTTTTCAATGATACCAATTTCATTTCTATAACATTTTTCCTTCGATTGTTATTAATTTTTAAAAGTTCAGACAACAATTAAATAATTAACAAAGCCCATTGACTCGGCGATTCTCGATGAAGAATATTTTATTTTTCAATCGACTGTCACGTGATCCTTCAGGAATGCGAAAACATGTGGAATAAATTCTTTTTAAAATCAAATATCACGTAATCCTTCTTTCCGCTGTAACTTCGGAACAAATTGTCCGATACAAATTATTTTTTTACCATCTTAAAGATAACAATTTTGCCTTTGCAATGATACCAATTGTATTTCTGTGACATTTTTCATTCAATTTTTATTAATTTTTTAAATTTTACGTGCAGACGATTTTGAAATAACGCAAATTTATAGCTACTCAGTTGCTAGGAGATGGTTAGACTTTGAACTAATTTACCTTTATTTCTGAAAATTTTGCTTATATTTATAAATATCCATAAAATAAGGCAGAATTTACATGTATCTGTCTGTCTGTCGGTCAATCGGTCGGTCACAAGAACTCCTCCTAAACGGTGAACGGTAGCGACGTGAAATTTACACACGGCATTCTAGAGCATATTTTTAGGTCAAAGGTGTTATTTTCAACTTTCAGAGTTAATTAGTTCTTAAGATATTTAATTAAATAACGAGCATTAGCCGCTTTTAAGCCTAATGCTTAGACGTCTTTTGCCAATAACTTCTGAAATCTTTATTAGACAACAATTATTTTTATGCCATTTTAAAGACCAGAAAATGATCTTTTTAATGCTATTAATTCCATTGCGATGAAATGTTTTCTCCGATTGCTATAAAGGTTTAAAAATATTTTTTAACGTAATTTCTAACAATACTTTTTATTCTTATAGAAATAAATTCAAGCCAAATTACTGTTTCGCGCGCGGGCTTTTGCCAGTGTTAATTGTCAGGGGAACCTTCCGATAAGCCTAGAATGATAGTCGGTGTGCCAGTACTACTAATACGTAAACTCGATATACCGAGACTGCACAATGGCACACAGTTAAAAATTACACACCTAGGTACAAACGTCGTGAAAGCTACTGTTATGACTGATATAGGGAGAAGAGAGAGTGTTTTAATTCCACGCCTTCCGATAACACCGAAGGATTTATCATCACCGTTCAAAAGGTAACAAATCTCTGTAAAAATATCATTTTCGAGGCTCAGGGCCAGACACTGAAAGTGGCAGGCGTACATTTGGAAAAACCATATTTTTCCCATGGGCAACTATATGTGGCCTGTTCACGTGTGTACAGCCCACACAACCTCTACATCCGTGCAAATAACGTGGTATACAAAAGTATATCATCATATATAAACAATTTATATAACTATATCAGCATACATGTACAGTACACTCCTGTCAGCCGTCCAATTAAGTATTATTAACCGTCAGAACTTTTCCTTTCCCCTTTCAAAATGCAACAAAACATTTGCATTCGTGAATTAAAAAAAGAATAATTCAAATTCTTCGCGCACGAAGTCGCGGGTAACAGCTAGTATGCTTATAAAAATTCAGAAACTCAAATGTTAAAACTACTTTTTTACGAAGTGGTATGAAATACAGTGTTTCATGAATATTAATTGATTTGAATATTATTAAAACTAATGCATAAAATATATTCAGTTCTTATAAGTACTTCGATCTTCAATTATTTACGGGCGGCGGTGGCCTAGTGGCAAGGTCCCAGCCTTCGGGCCGAAAGGCTCCTGGCTCGAAACCCGACTCCACCGAAGACCCTCCGTGTATGAAGCCCCTTGCACGCCAAATCCCACGCAGTGGCCAACCCCCCCCCCCCCCGCCGGCATGGCGTGGAAGCCTAGAGAGGCATCGTCCTCGTCATCTGACTGCGGCTTAAAATTACGAGGTCCGTTACAAAATATCCCTCGTGTTGCTTCAAAACGGACGTTAATATAACTAAACCAAACTCAATTTTTTTTAGTTTAACTTAGTCATATTTATGTCCGGTTTTGAAGAAACAGGAAGGCTATTTTAGAACGGATTTCGGAATTTTGAACCATATCAAGGACGACAACTAGACCGACGCCCCTTTTCCAAGCCTCCACATCACACCAACGGGAGGACGTTTGATTCTTGGCGTCAGATTTAACGCCCTTAAGGCCCATATTCAAGATGGATCTTTGGTAGAATCGAGTATCAAACCTTAAAGCCTCCTCCCCAGAAGGTCACCATGTCACCGCTCATTTCAATTATTTATAAAGTAGTTTTATTAAGTAACAGTTGTCTCGTGAATAGACAAATATTGGAGTGATTCATTTTTGTTCACGAATGCTCATCTTTTCGAATGATTAATTACGACTTTTGTGCACAGTAACATGAGGTATTGCGTCTCGTGAATGCTTTGGTATTCAAATAA
>BGPR01002243.1:65867-92574 GCA_013235015.1 Araneus ventricosus | reverse complement strand
TGAGGGTACAAAAATCGTTACTCACAGAATGCAACAACTGATAAAATCAGGCCAGATGAAGACAATATAGACAAATTAAGCCTAAAACATTATTTTATGATATTTCGGACTAGAAGTTCGATTATCTTTTAATTTTTTGATGTTCTGAGTAAAAAAAAGTAAACACCATCCTTTATATAGAAGCACATATCCCTGCAGCTTTATTGGTGCGCATTTCTTCAGTTGGCAGTAAATACATACAAACATATACACAAAGCAGCGACAAGAGCCGAATGCTTGTCGCAGCATTCAGGAAGGAGGATCTGGGCAGAATGGTGGGAACCTCCTTCCGGCAGTGACGTTCGCGATGACTTGTTGCACCCCTTGCAAAAAGGTGGCGGTGACGGACTCCAGGAGGGAGCGGGCTAGTTCCATCTGCTCCCGCATGAAGTTCTCCTCCCATCTGTGCTGCAGTTCAGTCTGACGTTCGAACCATTGACGGTACGATTCCTCACTCCAGCGTTCTCCCTCCTCCTCCCGCGGAGGACCTGTAAAACAGTGAAAATAATTTGAAAGATGAGTTTTATGCTCCAAAGCCTTTAAACAAAGAAATATTCGCGTCGTATCTCGGGAATTCAAAACCCAGAGGAGATGGATTGATTGGATGGACTCTTATTTTATAAAGAACATGTTTCAATGAGACTGAATCGAGATGTAATGACCAGTTGGCAGACGACGTGCGTGTATTTTTTTGATCGAGAACACGTCACCCCCCCACCCTCCCCGACTTTTTCTGGAGACATGAGGAGAGTAGGAACTTCTGAGTGGGACAAAGATTAAGAAACCACCAGTAGAGTCGAGACTTTTTCACTAAACGGTGAACGGCATAAACCGACCGAGTTGACACGCAATCGCGTATGAGGCCGCAGGAAATGAAGGTTAACTTGCTCCACACTGTAAGTCTCTGATTCTATGTCACTGCCAAGTTTAAATAGTTGTCATCTAAATCAAATACCAAGTCCTAAAAGCAAGCAGTCGAATATCAAATTCCTAAGTTTAACAGCTTCCAACTTCTCATATTTCAGTTCCAAAGAGTATTTTGCCTCCCTCATTTTCCTAGGGTGTCAAAAGAAAAAAATAAGAAGAGGAGTGATTGTTATCCCCAAAAGTAATATATTTCTCAAATTTTATTTTAGAACAAATTTATGATTTAGGGATGACATAAACTTAAAACTTTTAGGAAATCATCAGAGAACATCACATCATAACGCATCATCACATGACCTCACGATCTTATCAAGTGCATGTGAGATGTCAAACTTTTTTTCTTTTGCCTTGTTGAATACGATGAATTTTTAATTGTTAACAATGAAAAATATAAACGCAGCAATTCCTAGAACATAACTATCACCCTCTCAGAAAAAAGTGAAATTTAAGATATTATTTTTAAAATGGTTTTTTAGAAAGTTCACCGATGTAATTGTGAATAGGGAAAATTGTGAACGGCGCTTATAAGCGCCTACTAAGCGATTCGGCGGAATTAATAAAATAATTGGAGGATTCCTCAAATATTATTTCCTACAGATTCTCCTAAGACTATTAAAACTTATAAGCGCCATTCACTATTCCACCAATTCACAATTACCCAGGAAAACCCTAGTGGAACATAAATTAATTTTTAACAATTTTGTTATAACAAAAATTACACTTTTTGTTTTGCTAATGAAATTGTTCGAAAATATGTGTGTCCATATATATCACATTAATATTCTCTTAATTTATTTGAAACTATGTCGAGTTTTTACTTCTCCAACGGATATTTTACAGAATTTTTGAAATGGGATCCCACTTCTTTAATAATAACTTTACCTAATGTAATGAAACAAAGAACTTTCAAATTCGTTACTAACTCTCTAATTAAAGCATATCTGAGTTGTACCACTTCCATTCAACCCCTTTGGGGGAGATACCATCCTTTCCATTCCATAGTAAATCGTTCTACGTCCTCAGTACAATGAGGCCAAATTGTGTTCTAATCTGTGTCAAGAGATGTGGAAGTGTATCTGTTTCAATCTTATAGAATTTCAGACTTATAGATATGCATATTAAGGCATCTGACACTCCAAATAAAAGAGTTACTTACTTCCAGAAAGCACGGGATCGTCCGAACTCGAAATGCAGTCAGCCTTGAAGTCTGGAGATAGCTCTTCATCACCTTCGATGAGCTCCACTTGTACTTTGACGCCATCTACCTCCGGCATCGTCTCACCTGAAGATGATGGAATTCCTTTAACTTTTCAGTTTTAAAGCTTCACATTATAAGGGACGAATCTTCATTTTTATATTTGCTCTCCAGGATTTCAAAAGGAGATTGATCAAGTAAAAGCGGCAATGGGAAGTTTATCGCTTTTCTATAGGGCTTCACTCGCTATTGTCTGTGATTTTTGTTTAACCAAATGCTTCAGTGAATCATAGTACTGCTAGAGTTCTTATGAGCAATAATGAGCTATTTCGAGATTTTTGTTTAACCAAGAAATTCAATGAATAATGGTACTTTTAGAGTTCCAATTAGTAAAAATGTGCTTTTTGTGTATTGTGTATTCACTATTTTAAATTGCTTCGAATTTACTTGAAAGGCCTCGTTGGTTCTCTTTGAGAAAAAAAGGGGGAGAAGCATACTCATTTAATAGAAATGCCTCGTTGATTACCTTAGAGGAAAAAAAAGGGGAACAGTATATTCAATTTCAGTTTTGCCTTTAATAAACCTTCATTTAATTAAGTGGGTGAGTGAATACAACATTTCAAATGCATTTTTTAAACTATCTTGCATTGAATCACAACATGACTCTTTGACTTTCTTTGGTATATTGCTATATAAATTTATCCAGGATGAAAATCTATTTCTTTTTGCTTACAAGAAGATTTTATTGAGTGTCTTATATTGATAAGTTATTAATTGCCCTATCAAATAATTCTCTTGTAAAAAAACCCGAATTAAAGGAAAGGAAGCGGGGGGGGGGTTATTTCAACCGGAATAGCTTTTTTTTATATAACAGAGAGACAACCTCTTTCAAGAGCTATGTCAAGTTAGAGGATCTTCACATCCGATCAAGTTAGAGGATCGGATGTGCTGCGTTCCTGGTTCCGGGATAGCACATTAACAGAGAACACAGGCTAAACACCCTTTTCCCAAACGTGTCTTTGTGCAGAGGTTCAGCTTCAGGAGGCGCGCCCTAATGGTATTATTTGGAAGATGTCAGAAATCCAAGCTTTGCGATGCGTGGAAACCGGTCATTCAAGTTTACCCGTGTTTCTGTGTACCGTGTCGGATGGCTTATTATATGTTATAGAAACAGGGTTACAGGGTTATCCAAATAAAATCTCCCACCGGGGAACACGACGGGAACATAGATGAGAAGCCACCTGTTAACTAAGCGGATCTCGCTTCCCTAGTGCGTATAGTAACTTGGGGTGTGGAGTTGACTTGCCTTCACTCCCATGACGGAACGTACTTCGAGTGGGAGGGGTTTAAACGAGGCCGGTGATAGGCATTAGGATTCCATTCTCAGTTCCCATATTAACGTCGCGATTACTATCATTCATTTGGCCACGGATCCTACGGCAGGGTGGGAATAGCTCGACTAGTGGTTTTCCATATAAAACGCAACCTGCGCTACAAAGCTGCACAAGCGACAACAGCGCAACCTAGGTTCACAAAAATCGACACACGGAATGTTCAGTCTATCCATTGGATACTCCGCAACCCAGTGAACGACTTGAGAAAATAATCTTCTTATCAGTAGGAAAGGGAATAAAAAACGCAACTGTGGGTTTCACTCTGTAACAGCGAATTTTTATAATCGAAGATTATATCCGAAAAGAAAAAAAAACATGCCTAGAATTAAAAAATGAGTTCACTGAATGGTACTCAAATGTTCCGCTGTCGAATAAAAAGTGCGATTTCGCATTGTATTCAAAATTCTGAAAAGCTAAAAAAAACAGCCCATAACACAACAAGCAAAAGTCAGTAGCGATGCTAATGGTGGCCTGTTTCAACATTTATTTTACGAGAACAGATGACAAAGTAAAGTAAGAAACCCTCCGAGGAAAATCCTTCATTCACGAATTCAAAGAGATACACAACGCAGTAATCTAATGGTATATATTACTTCTCCATATAGTGACAAAGGTTGTCGAACCATTTGTTCCAACCGTACACCAACGTATCGAAACTGACATGGAAGAAATCAGAGCCAAGGTCGTGGAGCTATGCCAAGACGGCTTCCTGAACTTCGGCATCTCTTCTGAAATACCGACTTCCCAGCTGCTTCTTCTATTGTCCGAGGAGAGGAAAATCACTTGATGAAAGATCCGGGCTTAGGGATGGTTTTCCAGTAACTCCCTCCGGAAAGGTTGTACAAAATCACAGCGGTGTACCTGTGGTCGTATGCGGTCGGGAGTTGTGCAACGACAAAACATCTGTAGAGAGCAGTCCCCGACGCCTAGAAGCAAAATCCTTATTAAATCGCTCTTCTTAATACAATCGCCGACCACGTTTACGACGATCCCTGCATCTTCTAATCGAGGCTTCGGCGCGCTACTACACAACTAGCTTCAGCTACCGGAAGCGTTCGAATGCTGTGATTGTTTCAGTTGTCTATACAGAGAAATGAATTCGCTCGGAGAATTTGTGCACCCGTCAGAGTTCATGTTACCTACATTTTGAAACACCCTCTTAAAATAGAGAGACTTTTTCCTTTCTTTATTAACATTAAAGTATATTTTCCGTTAATTTTTTATCGTTTTTCGAGTCTCGTTTTAAATAGATAGCCCCGTATTATAAATGCCTAACTATAGTACACCCTTTAGGTCGGCGTGATTATAAAGTAAAGATTATGGCTGGTTTATATTATGACGACGAAATTATGGATAACTAAATGGTAAAATACTTCTATTACAAGACATAATTAGTTAAATTATGTTTATTACGAGAAATCTATGTAATTTACTGAAAGATGTACGGGCAAGATACCACCTACCGTTGTCTGAGGGGTCACCGTTATGCGTTAGTGTAAACCCGAGGGCGTTCAACTCCCTGACGAAGTCCTGAAATCGTGTGCATGACTTGAGAGCGGTCATGATGCCCTCGTCCCTTGGGGGTGGGAGGGCCCTCGGCCCCGTCCGCAAGCGCTCTCGTCGACGACGCTGACGTTCGGCTTCGTTCAAAAGACGTTTCAACTTGGAATGAGCCTGTAAATGAAAAATATATATAAATGATACGGAATAAAAGCTCTAGGACGATACAAAAGTAAAATGCATAAGAGGAACAATATTATAGAGGAAAACATTCTGAGTTCTTGAAATTTCGAAATAACAGCGCTGCTAAGTCATCTTATTAGTGTAATAAAACTAGCAAAGAAACCAACGTTGCCCGGCTTTTTCTTACTAAAACCTTATGGGTGAGAGAAAAAAGAACAATATTATATAGTATTTCATTTGTAAATATTTTATTGATAGAATATAGTTTTAATTTCAATAAAATGCTTGAAAAATTACACTACTTTTTTACTTTTCAGTATTTTTAGACCATCATTGAGAGAAGTATGTTCCAAATTTCATCAAAATCGCTCCAGGATTAAACATGTCAACCGAATTCCATACTAATAAGTCCACTTGTTAAAGTATTTCAATGATTATCCAACGCAAATGGAGATGAGTTAAGTTAGGATTTATTTGCCATTGCAGTACATTTAGTTGAACAATGAGAAACATGTATACTAACTTTTATCAGAATTGCTACAGTCTTACATGCCCTAGTGGTGTTATCATTCTTAGGGCTTGATTATGGAAGATTTAACCCCGCCCATTTTTAGTTTGATAGGTTGAAACATGCGAATCTAATTTCATGTCAGTTGGTACATTTGTTATAAAGCGGAAAGTGGGGTAAAACCGGGTAGCTGAAGTTCGAAGACCTGTTGAATATATTCGTAATAGAGCGTGTCAATTTTATTAAAATATTCATTGTTTATCAGAGAACGATATATCTTTCCAGAAAATCACAGATTCATTACATTTTTCATCAATGATTTTTTATAATAAAAATCATACTACCCGGTTTTACCCCATTATTGGGGTAAAACCGGGTACATACATTAGCGTTATGGGAAATTAGGAAAAATCGTTTTTCAATGGGAAAGTTGCAATTATTTCAATTTTATATGACAATTTAAGAATATTAGTTACAAAATTGACTTTTAAAACATTTGTCTTCTTCATACGCGCCACTGCAGCTTTCGTGGGCTAAGATAGTTTTTACATTGAATTAACCCTTCTTCTTTATTTAAATTAGAAAATGTATCATTAAAATATAAACAATTAACGTGTGATGTGTTTTTATCGTAGTAATAGGAGAAATCATCAGTACTGACCCTCCCGGTCTTATGCCACTTGGAGTACCCGGTTTTACCCTGAGCGCAGAGGTTATGAAAACGAAATAGAACAGCTCAAATATTGGACTAAATCCTTATTGTTTGATAGGGTATTAATCCTTAGCAAACGTATAATAAGCTGGACTAAATATAGTTTTTATAACTGTAATGATTTTTAAGTAAGGATAGTTTAAAATCAAATGAACATTAGAAAGTTGACGTCTTAAAGCAAATAAACTTTCACAGATGCAGTGAAATCAACAGCTACAACACGCCGCTATGACGGCTCCTTTTTTATCGACTAGTAGAATGTAATTCATTATCTGTCTGCTAGATAGGAAAAATAATAGTGCCAGAATCAAGGGTACCAGGTTTTACCCCACTCTCCCCTAAATTAGAACGATACGCATTCGTTGTACTTTAAAAGGGGTGAGTTTGGGTCGATTTCTTCCTTTCCAGTAATTTTAGTTGACCAATGAAGAACATGAGTACCGAGTCTCATTAAAATTGCTCGAGCCAATCGGAAGTTATGCTCGAATAAGCAATACACACATAACCGTTTTAACAAATTTGAGCCCCCTAATCTAGATTATTTTGTGCCCTATCAGAACCGTAATAGGAATTTGAGCTCCTACGGCCTTAAATTTTATATTATGAATAAAATAAATAATAAACACTTTTATATTCAACGTTTATGGGATATATATTATTATGTGTAAAAAATATACTCATATCGAAATAATTCCGAAAGTTATATGCACTCATAATATAAACGATGTTATTGTTTCTAAAATAATCACACTCCGCTCTTCAAACTGTAATAAAACACACAATATTCTTTAATGAAGTGCTCTATAGTGTGATTAAAGAACTACATCTGATGCACTACTAGGATATTAGGTATCAGCTTGTAGCTATCTACTTTATTACAGATAAGGGGAGTTGTGTGTGGGTAGATTGATGTGCGGGAACATTGATACAGTTCTTAAATTTTAATAATTGGAATGGCTCAAGATGTTCACATGCCCTCATATATATATGTCACTGTAACCCCTAGCACACGGTAAATTTTTCGGTCACGTTAAGTCAAAAGTTAATTTACAAATGAATCAAACCGCTAATCTTCTAGTCGAAGTAAATTTTACTCTTAAGTACGTGTTGTGTGATTTCTTTCATTAATTACGTTTCTTTGACAGAGAATCTACTCCAAAGGTAGGAAAAAAAACATTTATTTTTCTGAACTATATTAAGTTTTAAGTTTTGATAGCGTTGATTTTGCGTGACCACTTGTTTTAAGTAAAAAGGTCTATTGGGACAGATTGATACAATTGACTCCGGGGCACATTGATACGCATCTTCTGTGTGTATTAATGCGCCTTAACAGCAACTACTTCGCAAAATCGTCTTCAGAAATGGAAAAAAACGTAAAAATGAACTATCTAAGAGAAACGCACAATTAAGCATTTGTTTAAACTATGAAAACAGTTTGAATTTCAAAAAAAAAATAAAAAGTATTGTTATAAATTAAGTTTAAAATATTTTTTTATGAATTTATTAAAATTGAAGAGAAAAATTGTGCGGAAATTTAATCAACCCTCTAACTGGAACATCCATTGAATACCCGGTTACTTAGCATATATTTAAGCAGTCATAATGGCCTATATTCCGGTCAAAGGGTTAATATCATCAAAAAGATAATTTTTTGCATTTTTAGATGGTGTGAAAATTATTTTTGTGCTATTTTTTTTTCGTAAGTTATCAAGGAAGAACGCGAACATTTCCCTTAATTTTTAAATAATTAAAATTTCAGAAAACGACTTCGAGATACACATTCTCTCCCTCCAAAGTATATTTACACACACAGACACACATTCTCCTGTATTATTTGTAGAGATAAATTATTTTCTGAAGGCATTATTGTTTCCAATTTTCCAGTCTCATTAAAAATGTTTAAATTTTATTAAAATAAAAGTTTGTTTCTTTGTTAAACTTTTAAAACTTGATTTGGAATACAAAGTTTATTGATAAAACAAATTTTGTTTTGATCCAAGATCTATTAACCATCATTATTTTCGATATTTCCGTGAGCATCAATGTACCCGTTGTATGGGGCAGATTGATACAAATACATTTTTAGGAAAAAAGTGTAATAAATATTTATTATTTCATTTATGACCAAAGCTCGACTGAAATTCTATATTATATTAACAAATGCAAAAAATACAGTGTATTAGTTTTAATTATTTCCGTTGGTAAAATCATTTTTTAGCTTTCCAAAAAAAATGTATCAATGTCCCCGTGTTCCCCCTAATGTAGGTTACTTCTATTACAAGTACAGTTCAGGATTTTCTCATTAAATGCATTTATATGATTATTTTTTGAACTGATGTACACATTTATGTAACATCCTGAAAATGATGGGTGTCTAGTTATAAGCCCTAATTAAATTTTTACTTTTAGTATATTTAAAATTATAATTAAATAATTTTTCGTTTAAATTAAAATAAAATCAGTATAGTAAATTTTTAGTCACCCTTGGATGAAAGGCGCCCCTGGGCTGCAGCCCAGTTAGCCTAATGGATGAACCCTGCATATGCACGCTTTAAAAGTTATATATTGGAGTGGCCAATAAAAAAGCACAACATATTTTTTATGAAAATATAACATGCGAAATTTAAAATCGTCAAATAATACTATTGAAAAGAAGGCAATTTTGATCGATTTGCAGTAGGAGAGAATGAATACATCATTGCTTTTGGTACTGCGTCATCTTTTAAGTAATTACCTCAGCCTTGTCTATAAAATACGACAAAATCTAGGGTGGTACTTTTTCAGTGGCTACGTCCAAGGTTCGAATGCAGGAGAAGGTATACAAAAAAATACGCTGATTTAAATTAATTTTGAATTTGCAAAAGAGTTTAAATGAGAACATTAATACTTTTAGATTAAATACATTATTATAATCAAAATACCTGAGTATATCATTGAAAGAACTGCAAAAAATGAAATTTGTCATAGAAAGTTTATTTTTGCAAGGTCTGAAGCATTCTTATCTACTGAAATATACCTATCGAAATTCATATTTTCAACCTTTTAAAGATAGAACGCAAAATGGAAGATCGCATGATATCAATGAATGTAACGTGATCTTCCAACTACACTAAGTAATATCCCATTGTTAGCCTGGATTAAGGGATCTGCTGTCAATCCCGCTATTATGATTTGTGTACACACAGAAATGTAGCTGAGGGAATGGGAAGAGGACTATCGTAGCATCTAGATACCAGTTTTAGGATAGGCAAAAAAAGACAAAATATTAGAGGATTTATTTCGTTTAAGTTGACAAATAAGATGAATAGAATAAATAGTATTCTACGAGTACCATTTATTCTCTCTGCGTCACTGCATTCGTCCTATCGATTTGTATTTAATCGATTGATGGCGTCATTGATGAGTGATCATTGGTTCTGAAAATATTGACAAAGCAACAAGATGCTCGGTAAAGCCAGCATTGCGTGATTTATATGGAGGCTCATTTGTGCTACTAGAATTGCGTTTTTGCTGAATAATAATGTTTATTTTAGCGTGCTCGTTTAAGAGGTCATTGAATCTGAGTTTTGCGTTTAAAACAAATGATATTTACAGAACAAATTTGGTTTAGATGAGGCAGTTTCAAAAGAAGTCCTTCAAGAGTATAAAAGGCTTTAGTATTATACCAGGTGTACCAAGACGAAAGTAGCTGGTTTCCTGGCGAAGTAAGTTAGTTTACTGAGAGAGAATATTGTTGGTACTGCGGTATTGAAATCTCTCGCATTTTAGGTATATGTTTTCTTTAGGTGAAAATTCAAATTTTATTTATGTTTGAACATGATGAGGCTGAACCAAGCACATCAAACTCAAAGACGGACATGATCCAAATAAGAAAGTATAAGTTTATAAGGGCCGCAAAAATAACACTTCAGCTTGTGTGCAAACGTAGCTTATAAAGGGCAGATTTAATGTTTGATGTTTTTAAATTTTAATACAGTGCTTCATTTACATGTTGTCAAGTATTATTTGGTGGAAAACTCTGCATTCTATAAGCAAAACCCATGCGGAAAAATCCCGAATATTTGTGCTGTGTTTACGAAAATGCTTGTAAATATTATGCACATCAAACATAACCATTGATGAAAGTTACATCTCGTTATCAGTTTTCTGTGAAACAGGATGGGTCAAACTCCATTTGCGCATTCATCCCTTTCTGGTGGTCTCCTAATCGCCGACGATAGAATGTCCCACGCTTCTCAGCAACTGATTGCGAACCATAGTATCCATATTAAGTCCAATTTTGTAGCATCTTCAAAATTGTGCATTTTTTTTAAACACCAGTGTACTTGAAAAATTTGAGTACAACAACGTGACTGAGTTCTTTCTTCAAATTGGAATTGAAATGAAACCATGAGCCGGAATAACCTTCATTTCAACATGATTAGATACCGATTCTGAGAAATTCAGAGAGAACATGGAAGAAAACTTGTATTGGAAACTTTGTTCCAAATTTAGTTTTAAGACCTAAAATTCAGTATTTCTGACAAAATCAAATTAATATGGGTTGATTAATAACAATGCGCAATCACAGATTTAAAAGTTCTGAGCGAGGAACAAATCTTTTTTTTTAAATTATTGTTGACTACACTTTTTATTTTGTTTAATTTAGTTACATGTACCTAGCAGGATCAACATCCCGTTCTAAATAACTTACAATTGTAAATGTTTTCTTTCCATGCCTGATTTTGTAAATGCAAATGACCTATTTTAAATAATCTGCATCAACATTTGGACTAAAGCTTTAGAAATTTTTTAAAGAAAATCTAATACCATTATTTAATACACTGGTTATAATTCAGAACTTTCAGATCCTAAATTTTTCCATGTGTGTTTGGTATTTTAATAAGTATTTTTAATTATATATTAATTTAAACAGCTTATTTTTATGAATAATTTAAAGCCTATCAATAAATTTACTCATTATAAATAAAATCATTGTAATTGATGATAATCATTTTAATAAATAATTATTATAGAAATAACTCCCACGCCCGCAATAAATATTGCAAGTTATACTCTGGTTATGTTCTTCTCAAATAAATATTTGTATTGTAAAAATAATTATCATGAATAAAATTATTGATTTATGTTATTTTATGCCATCTAGAAACAGGGGGAAAGTCAAAGATAAATATTTTCGAAGTTTAACAAAAATGAAATAACTTATATTTAAAAACTAAAATTTATTCACTCAAACTTTAGTTTTGAATTTAAAAATTTGTTCAAAACTAAAATTTGTTAAGAATATAACGCGAAAGCAGTTTAAGTGCAAAGAATTATCTGGTAAAGGGTTTAGCAACTCGAAATTTTCCGAATTCAGAAACTAATCATTTGTATTGAAAAATAAATATATCCAGCTTTTCTTGTGGATCGCCGAAGACGTTTGTGAACATGAGAAATTATATGATATCTTGTCAAAAATTCTACTTGTGGGTCAAAAAAAGTCGAACTAAATAAGTTTTGAGTTTCTAATTTCCCGTCCAACCACCTGATTCCTCGCCGGAGAAGAGCTACGTAACAGAAATTTCGTAAAATGCTTAAAAGTAATTTTGGATGATGATAAGCATAGTTTAGAAGAAATGGATATCACACACAAAATTATCATTATTATCTTTTAAATTTATATATAATGAAAATTTAAATCTATTTTAATGAGGAAATTTTAATGTGAAATCTGTATTTCAATAATTAGTTAATTAATTAAAATCAACAAATTACTATTATGCAATAATTATGCCAAATTGTATAATAAGTCTCAACTATCAGTAAAAGTCAATATACAATGTTGGTATGGCTTTTATTTGTATGTAATTGAATTAAAATTCTGTAAACAAGTTTCTGGCATTTTTTTTCAGTTTTGGAATTCGAAGTATTTTTATTTATCTATATTATTTTTAAAAAAGTATTCTAATCCACTTCAGAATTATTATCCAATTCAAAAACAAATCTTTTTATCGTAAATTTAAATAATTTTCTTTATTGAATATTACACAATATCTCCTTTTCCGAAATTTTATAAAATGAAAATTTTAGTTTATCTGTATAAATCTCCATTTTTAATAATTTGAATTTTGTCTTTTATTTAAATAAACCTTTTTATATCTTTTAATTACAATAAAAAATATTCTCCTATTATTCGTAACAAAATAATAATCAACCTGTGAATAATCATATTTCGGGGCTTCATAAAAGATTCAAAAATTATCATCGCAAAATTATATCCATCAAAGAAATAATTTCTGATTAATTCTTATTTATTGACCAAATTAAATTGAAATATCTTACCATCAAGAAAGTCACTTAGAAGTATACCTAAAACTTTCAAAGAAAGTCAAGTGACCTTATTTCATATTCACAGGTGGCACTTACTACAGTACAATCATGAAACTCCCTTAAAAACTTTTTCCCCTTATTCAATTCTAGAACCACCACCAGCGATATGCAATTTGTGGGAGACACAGATGGGGTGGGGATGGAGGGGACAGCGCAGACGATTTTTTTTACCTTCCTCAGTTCCTCCTCCAAGCAGCGTATCTGGAAGGCTCCCTTGGGGTCCAGCCGCCCCATCCCACGCAACCTGCACAGCTTCCGAAGCTGAGTCTCCAAACTCAGGATGTGGGCCCTGGTCGCCTCCTGGGCGGGGCTCGCGGCCTGCTTCGGGCCCCGGGCCCCTTCCTCGTCCGGGGGCTCCTGTTTCACGCGCTTCGGACGATCCATTCTGCGTACGCCCTGCTCCGACCCTGTACGCTCCGCGCTCTACGCGTGCGCCGTAGGGCGGTACGGGGTGGTCACGTGTCCACCGACGTCCCCAAGGATCGACCGATCCTGCGTACGCATGGCTTCTCCAGCCGCAGAGTGACTCGAAGAAAAGAGTACCGAGAAAGCGCCCCCGAGAAAATCGTCTGCAGTACGTGTAGCAGACGATTTTCCGTCACTATCGAAAAAAAGTTTCTTGAAACTCAGTTGCGGTCGTCGTTCGTAATTTATGTCAGGCGAAGGCTTTTAAATCGATTTCGTTAACACGTAGGAAATGGGTATCAGAAATAATTTCGTTGACCATATGGATACTGTTTGAAGCAAACGCTCCTTCATTTAGAAGCAGTGCTGGTCACGCTTTTTTATTTCTTCAATTTCTAAATGCATTCTTCGTTTTCATATTAGTTCACTCATTCTAAAATTAATTAAATAAATTTTAAAGAAGCAAGACGTACGAATTCGAAATGAATATTTTTTGTTATAAAAATCACGAAAGATAATTCTGGTTTCAAGTGGATTCCTTAATAGCGCAACTTCTTGAAAAGGTTCTTCTCTTAAATAACTAAATAAAAAAATTTTACACATGATAAAAACATTGTTGGTACTTTTCTCATTTGAAGCAAAGGAACTGAGAGATACGATAAAAAATAATAGTGTTAAAAATTTTAAGTTTTGCAAAAACGAAAAAAGCCATTAAATTTGAACTATGAAATTATGTGCGATAGTTATTTCCAAGCCGAAATATTACACTGTAGCTCCAAATTATAATTTAATGATGAAAAAACTCCGCCATCAAAATTTTCAGCTGCTAATATTTCAAGGAAAGAATTTTTGTCACACTTCTCTTTCATGAACCTGAAAATAAATTTAATATTTATTTGTGGAAAAAGTTTATGGTGTACAATGTGCAACTTGTAGTTGAAATTTTGACTAAAGGATGAAACAGATGATAATTTTGAAAACGAGACGAAAGCCCTTTGTACCTTCTGTCTTTCAACTCTTGTTTCTTTTTTAAAACTGTTTTGGCTATTTATTTTACTAAAAATACTATGCGTAATATTAAGAGAAAGATGAAGACGACAACATTATTTTACAGAAGGTGAAGATTTATTGCGATTTTCTTCAAAACAGAAAGAAATTGTTGTTAAAACAACTGAAAAGAACTTGTCTTAACTTCAACCATCTCAATATAAATTTCAATATAGTAGCAATAAAACTTTTAATTGAAAAAATTAAAAATATTATGATGATTAGTGATCATGACATTTAAAGTACATGTAATACTTTTCAATCCATGACTTGTCCCTGAGTCTTTCCTAAAATGATGCAATACAGCTTTTAAAAACAACCATACACAGATTAAAGATATACTAGTTCACATTAGTGTATGCTAAAATTATCTATGAAACCATTAAATATATGCTAATTCAGATTAAGTAATGCTAATTATATTCATATGCATAGTAAAAATATGCTAATTTATATTAAGTGTATACTAAACATAGTTATTATATTAAAATACGCTAGTTTATATCTGGTATATGTTAAAAATATCCCTATTCTTATTAAAATATACTAGAGAGTTAGAAAGCGAACACGCGTAAGTACACCTAAGTATACGCACCCATTTTTTCGTTTGAATACGTTATGAGCACTTAGAATCAATTATATTATTCGCCGAGATGATCTCTGAATGATTTCAGATGATCGAGAGATGGTAGAACCTTACCCTGTATCTCCTCGTCCGAGCAATCTCTCTTGTGACGAATACTGTAAAACTGTTTATTCCTTCATTTGTGTCATACTGCAAAGAAACAAACTTGCATGGTAAATGACATGAAAGCCAGACCATAATCTACTATAGACCCCTTTTGAATGACGTAAGTTCAGTAAGTCCATTTTTTTTTTATCCCAAAATTGAAAAATTAATGAGAAAATAAAGCCATTTTTAATGATAAAAATAGGAAGTTCGATATAAAGGAGGCTTTCGTAAACCTTAATGAAATGTTCCAAGTCAAGATGACGTACTCGTGTATTTTTATTTCTAAATAATGAATCATCTGAAAGGCGATGGCGCAGTGAACAGTTTCGTGACCCTAGTATTGTTTTAAGCGACCCGAATGGAGATCAAGAGACATAGTTTAAAGGCATCGATCGATTTAAGAGGGGGAAAATCAAGAGCCACCAATTGAAGTCACAATCGATTACACAGGTCAACATGAATCTGGGGTTTACAGAATGTCATATTTTTTTTTAATAAATCAGACACGCTGATCACAAAAATTACATTTTTTTTTCATCACCCACATATTTTCAACAAATCAAAAGGGGGGAGGGGAAATTTAATAAAACTTAATATGGAAATATTATCGAATAAAATACATTATTATTAGAATTTAAAATTAATTTCTGAGTAAAATGACAATAATAAATATAAAATACAATTCTGCACTAAAAGTAGAAAAATTATGAAATAAAACTGTACTTGTACGCAAGCCCAGAAACAAATATTGAAGCAATTACAAACATGATGAGTTAAGTAATTTAATAAGCAATTCAAGTTTTTCACAAGAAAGTGCTCAAATTTTAGGATCGCGACTTAAAGATAAAAATTTACTTGCTACAAAAACAACATTTTCTCGGTACAGAAGTCGAGAAAAAGAATTTACTATGTGTTTTTCCATTGAAGAATCACTTGTATACTGTATAGATAGTCCAGGACTTGTAGTTAATTTATCTTCCACCACTGATCATGATCCATCTTAGTGGAGACTATTGATTCTAGTAAGAGAAGCTTAAAAAGGTGCCTTACCGCATAATGGTAATGTTCTTGCTTCAATTTACGAAAACCTTGATTTACTCCTGAATGAAACAAAATAACATGAATTTAAAAGGCCAAATTTTGGGGATTTTAAAATTATAACTATCTTATTAGGCTATACAAATATGCCCTGTTTCCTATGTGGATAGGGTAGTAGATTTAAAAACAACACGGACTAAGAAAAGAATGTAAGGACAGATTCTGACATTAGTAGATTCTGACATGGACCTGGTGACCTGCTACGGTCTGCGAAAAGCCCGTAATCTATGAAAATATTCGGCAATTCATGCATCGTGGGTGTCATGCGTTAATCAATGCCAATGGGCGAAATTTAGAACACCTCCTGGGATTCTTGTAATTTTTATTGTACTTTTGGGGGGAGTAATAAAGCGCTTTACACTGCTTTCTGTATTGTGTTCTTACTGTGTCTTGTACCACTTGAGGATGGCTTTTCCGACCATGCTTTCCTGTGCGTTACGATGTTCTCTACCTTCCCTCCAAGTTTGTACGTGGAGTTCTGGGACACCCTGTAGATATTTTTTTTAAATACGAAACTACTATTCACCTATTATTAAACACTCTTTTTTATTTAACTTGTTTCACGTGTGCAAAAATAGAATTTTGTAATCGATTTTTCACTCACTTCCTGATGTGCTAGAGGTTAAAATTTTTTACACTAATGTATTCTTAATGACAATACACTATCTTAATATTTTCAGAATTTATTTGGGAGTTAATTATTAATTAAATTAAATTTTGATTCCGCACCAGTCGCACCATCTTGTAGTGAGTTTGAGAAACAATAGATCTAAAATTAAAAAGTAGAAAATAATTAAAATAAAAAATTGCTGTTTAGTACACTTTTGAAAGTGTGTTTTAATTATTATACGCATATGTAAATTGATTAAAAAATGTTACTCAAATAATTGTGACTGACGTTTACCCATTTTAAACATATGATACGCAGTTTTGTGATATCGATTGAATCTAAAACGCAAATTAATTGAAATTTTTCGTACTTAATTTAACATTCATTTAGAAAACTCGTTTATAAATTCTTTTAATTATAGGTTATTGTTCTTAATTGAAACATTAATGAACGTCTGATAAAAAATTAGAAATAAAATTAGTGGAAGCAGATTATCAAAGAAAGAGGAACAAGAATACAAGCAGTTAAATATATAATTCTATTAATACTTCAAAAGGAAAATTACAAATTTTGTAGCTGATCTCGTTTCAAAATAAGTTGGCTAATTTTATTTATTTTTATATGGCCTTAAAATAAAACAAGAAGTGCCTTAAGAATACATTGGAAAACAGTAATAACCTTTAGGATACACTGGGTTTAAAACTGAGCTATTTGATAGTAATATCAACGTCCTGTTTTGAAGCAACACAAGGGCTATTTGTTGACAGACCTCGTAGTTTTGAACAGCGGTCAGGTGACAACTGAGCTGGCACTTCCGTAACTTTAACGTACACCAGGCCCACCAACACAGCGGGTTTTCAGTGGAATCGGGTCTCGAACTTGAAACCCTAAGACTCCGAAGCCGAGAGCTTGCCAATAGGCTACCGCGACTCAACTTAGCTAATGCTCTGGAATTTTTATAACAAATTTATTATAATACTCTTGTACCAGAAAAAAATTTTAGTAACATTCATTGGTAACTGTTTGACTTTTTTGGCAAGAAATGAATAAAATGTATTAAAATATTAAAAAACAAATTGTTCCAAGTGCATTAAAACAATTTTTACAAATTTTTAATAGATATTTTAGTTACTTTATTTTTCATTACAAATTTACAAAAAACAATGAAGTAATAATTGCACGAGGACCTCGAAACAAAAAAATTTGCTAATCAATTTTCGAAAAAAAATTTCGAACCTAGTACGATATTTCTGTCGTAGAGTGAAAATGTTTTATGCTTGATTTGCCTGGCTTAATTACATCAACCATTGCATTCTCTGCATAACCAAATACGAAATTTACAGAAAGAATTCAAGCCTAAAAGCATTAATAAAATAAAAGCGAAAGTGAAAAGTCTTTGAACTTAATGTCGAAAGAAAGCAATTTTTTTATCATAACGTTAACATAGACAAAAGCACGCGAATGAAAGATTTAATGAAACAATTAAATTGGTTTGAACTTCACTACAACAATAAAAATCGTTGGCACAGATTGTGTTTAAAATTAATTTTGAAAAAAATATTAGAGAGATTTAGAGAAAAAAATGGAACAGAAATTAAATCGGTACCAGTGAAAAGTTAAATTTTTAACTTTCAAGTGGTGAAAAAAATGCTTTTTGTGCAATAATATTCTTCGAAGTAATTAATGAAGAATTTTAAAATTTGATTAAGTATTAATTAATTAAAAATATAATTAATTTTTTCAAAAGCTTTTCTTATTCAGCACTTTCTACAGAAGAAGTAACTATATGTGAAATTTGGTAGCTATAGGTCGAACAGAACGTTTCATTCTTTGCGTAACAGTTTTTTGCACCACGCAATTTACAGATAGTAATCATTATCATGTTATCACTACCAGCATTATTATATTAAAAAAAATTTATTCATAACTGATTTATTTATATAAAATTATATAAATATATGCGAATGCAACTTCGGAGAAAAGTTTCAGAATTGTAGCAAAAAATATGATGCGCATGAAATAATTTAACATTCAAATAACATCATAAATCTTCATTTTGAGGAAATACTAAAAATATACTTAATATATATATATAGCAATCCACATATTAATAAAAATTGAGCGAATGAATCAAGATATCGAAGAAATTCTTTCTCCAAACGATTGCTGGTATAATCTGTTTGTTAATAAAATATTAAAATAAAAAAATCGCATTTTTTTTATTCGTTTTATGTACGCACGCAATATATTTTTTACATTTTTTTTCTGTTCTGTTACAATTTGTTTGTTAATAAAAGATTAAAATTAAAAAATCGCAATATTTATTCTGTTTACCTATACATAGACAATATTTTAATATAACGAATAACCAAATATATCCGGACGAGTTTTCTGTTTTGTTGGTTTGGGGTAATGTAGAAATTCCGCTATACCGACCGACTTAGGCGCATTACCAGAATGGGAATCTTCAAAATTTCAACACTTTGTTTGAAGATGTTAATTAATGTTTAGAGTAGAGTTTTTTAATATTATAGCTTAAGGATACTTTGAAAATATAAAATTTGGTGTTCCTATTGCTGTAGCTCTCAATGTTTTGTAAAATAGGAGACTCATTTTGTGGAAATGCTTCCATAATTGTTCGTTATAGCTCTTTCTGATTACTTCGAAGGCTTGCTTGGAGGTTAAATTTTTAAACAAACGATTTGGTAATTACAATCGTTCCATTTGGTATTAAGTCGTTTTAAATAAAAATAATTAAACAAACTTAAAAAATACAGAATTCAACGCTTTGTGTACTAAAGAAAGAACTTGTTTAAACTTTTTGCTTGATATAGTATCCAAACGAATTTGGCGATTACTTAAATCGGAGGGTTACTTGAAAACGGTCTGTAAATCCAAAATAAACAAAACAGAAAACTCTTCCATAAGGAAACGAATAAATATTCAGAAAAAATTATTTTTCCAAATGATTGCTGGCAAATTGTTTGTTAATAAAAGATTAAAACAAAAAAATCACAACATTCATTCGGATTATATTTGCACAAAATATATTTATATGAAAATACTAAAATCGATTTTTGAGGAAAACGTTATATAGTTTAATTATTGAGAAAATGATAAAAATATACTTAAAATGTCTATACAACAATCCATGATATGAATAAAAAATGCTTACATTGAGCGAATGAATAAATATAACGAAAAAAATTCTTTTTCCGGATGATTGCTGGCAATCTGTTTGTTAATAAAAGAAATAAAGAAAAAAGAAAAAAATAAAATAAAAAATCACAATATTGGTTTATTTCTCACATTTTTGATGTCGAAGAGAATAGACTTAACACTATTTTTTTTAAATTCAGGTTTAAAGAAGTATTTCTTCTCGGTGGACGGAGTTCTCTCGTTTCATTCAACCACAAATAAGCTTGAATGCATTGTCCCAACCGGTCACAGGGATGACGTTATTGGCACATTGAATCGATCGATAGCGACAGCCCCGAAGGACTTGAGGCGAACCATTCACGGAACTGTCCCTGTTCGCCAAAAGTAATGAATACGGATAGAATTCTGCTGAGAAACAGCGGAGGTTAGGAAGAGTGAGTTAATCTTTTTGAATGTAAAAATCAAAAGTGTTTTCTTCTCGACTTCGTGTAATCAAAAATGATTTTCCTTAATTATAATAATGCCCAACGTTCTTTTTTGACATTCAAAAGAAAAGTCTCTATAAGTGTCTAAAATAATCTTCCTAAAATGGTTTTTACTATCTCGTATTCAAAGTGTATAAAGAGAAAAAATTGTAATCATCAAGAAAATCGACTTTGATATTTTGATGAATCTCTAAAATTTAGACGTCCCTGAATCCAAAAAAAAAAAGGATTTTCGGAAGTCTGTCTGTGGCGCAATAACTCTTAAACGTGACTAGATGGATTGAATTTGGTATGCGGTGTTCATACCCAAATTATAGATTTCTATCAAATTTGGACAAAATCCGTCCACGAGAAGTCTTCCTGTCCGTCCGTGTGCGCGTGAACTCATCGCAACGATAACTCAAAAACGGAATGAGCTGAACATATTAAATTTGGGATATAGTTTTATCACCAGGCTTGTAAGCCTTTAGCACATTTTCTATAAAATCCACCAAAGGATTCACTGTCCGTCGGTCTCTTTTTTCGCGTATATGTGAACGCAGAAGCTCAAAATGCAACAAGCTGCATAAATGAAATTGGTTGTGTTTCTGACGCCAAAATTGTAGATCCGTGTGAAATTTTGGATGCAATCGATCTGCGGAAGCAGTGCAAAATGCATACTGAATTCTCTTCACTACGCTGCGAAACTTAACACAAAGCATGCCATACTGTGTAAATAAGGGTCTCCTCGACTTAACGACCGAGTTCCGTACGGTCGATCTTTTTGTAGGTCCGTAATTTTTATGATCCCTGTTTTCATTCAAACTGGTTACAAAAATTATACATAAAATACAAAAATTCAATCTATGTAAATTATCGCACATAATCTGAAAAATAAACAACATGTACTTTATTATGCGTACTGCAAGTAAAAATGCAACCTGAAATTATATATTACTACGAAATTGGGAATTTATTGTTTGTAGTCTTAAGTGCGGATGATCGTAAGTCTCATAGGTTGTAAGTCGAGGTTAAGGTGTATACGAGAGAGGACAGTCGTTTGTATGTCGAGGAGGGAAGGCATTCTTTTTCGTTCGCCGATGCTATTTGATTACGATGTTATCCGGCGATAACTTCGGAAACTATTATCTGAAGATTATGAAAATGCACATCACAGAAACTTCAATTCCTCTGTTGCAAGATACAAAACAATCAACAATCAAGCAAAGAATTTAAAAGTTGTAAACACTTAATCTTAAAAATATTTTCAAAAAAAAACATACTAAAAGTATCAAGATCATCAGAGTTTCTTAAGGGGAGTTGGAACCCCAAGTCCGTTAAGCCTAACCCTGTTACTTCGATGTACCTTTTCTCAAAATCTGTTATAGATTCATGTTTTTTTTATACAAGTAAAGTACATCTTTCTCATTATACTAAAATGATTTTTTTAATTTAAAAAATTTATTTTTTACAATTTTTTTTGTGTCAAAACAAAAAATGTTAAATTGGCCACTTCGATGTACCTTTTCTCAAAATATGTTCTAGATACATGTTTGAAATTTTTTGTAGAAATAAAATACACCTTTCTCATTATATTGAAATGAGCTTTTGGTTAATTTTTAATTTTTTATAAATTTCAAAATATTTAATTAGACATAGTGAAATTTTACCCTATTTTGACATAAAAAAATTGTACAAAATAAAGTTTTGAGTTTTTTAAAAAAAAAGCTAATTTCAGTATAATGAGAAAGGTGCACTTTACTTGTACAAAAAGTTTCAAACATGTATGTATAACAGATTTTGAGAAAAGGTACATCGAAATGGCCAGTTTTACATTTTTTTTTTGTTTTGACACAAAAAAATTTGTAAAAAATGAATTTTTCATTTTTTTAAAAATCATTTCGGTGTAATGAGAAAGATGTACTTTAGTTGTATAAAAAATTTCAAATAAAATCTATAATAGATTTTGAGAAAAGGTACATCGAAGTAACAGGGTTAGGGTTAACGGACTTAGGGTTCCAACTCCCCTTAAAATTTTTGTATAAAGAAAAATTATCAATGCAGTTAATCTTAACACAAGAAACAAGCTCCTGTCTATGAAATCCATCAATGGGAAATCCGTCTGTTTGCCCATTCGTGAGCATGCGAACACAATAACTCAAAACCTTAACGAGCTACCTAGTTGAAATTTAGCATAGAGTTTTATTATTGGAATTGTAGATCAGTATCAAATTTTGCACCAAATCCGTCAACGGATTGAGAGTTTGCCAATCTATCTATTCGTGCGTATGTGAACGCGATAATTTAAAAACGCAACAAATAGATAAATGAAATTTACTGTATGATTTTTACTCCGAAATTGTAGAATTGTATCAAATTTTGCATCAAATCCGTCAATGGGTTGAGATTTTGCCAATCTGTCAATTCGTGCGTATGTGAAAGCAATAACTGAAAAACGCAACAAATAGATGAATGAATTTTAGTGTGTACTCGTTACTCCAAAACTGTATATCTCTACCAAAACTTTGGGCTTCAACAGGTAGACTGTCAATTTGTTTGTTTATCCGTGTGCATGTGAACACATTAACTCAACTGCACAACAAACAAGATAAATGAAATGGTGATGTGTGGTCTTGTCACCAAAACTGTAAAACTATGTCAAGTTTTACTCTCGGTTGGTTAAAAGAACTCAGAAATGCATATTCGATTCTCTTCACAATCCCTCGACTGATTGTCTGTGACCATGATTACTCAAAAACGCAAGAAACTAGACAGATGAAATTTGATGTGCCGTCTTTATACAAAAATTGTAGATTTCGGTCAACCGTTGAATGAAAACCGTTATAGGAAGATAAATCTGTCTGTCTGTCCATTCATGAATATTTGAAAACTCAAAAACGCAATAAGTTAGATAGGCAAAATTCGGAGTATTGTTTTATCTTTAGAATTGTAGATCTGTATCAAAATGTTACGCCAATCCACAGACGGGGCTGACTGTCTGCTGATTTGTCTATTCGTGCGTGTTTGAGTTTGGTAACTCAAAATCTCAACAATCTACAGGAATGAATTTCGGTATGACTTTTGACCCAAATTGTAGATCTATATCTAATTATGGACCAAATCCATCAGAAGGTAGACTGTCTGTCCATACGTGTAATGTGAACACGATTACTCAAAAGTGCAACAAGCTAAAGAATGAAATTTAGTATGTGGTCTTGGTATCTAAACAGAGATCTGTATCAAATTTTGAACCCAGACGGCCAACGAGAAGAAGTCCGACGTGTATACTCGATTCTCTTTACGACGAAGCTGAACACAAAATGCACCATATTGTGGAAGCATACGAGGCAGCCTAAGGATTGTATCCAGATTTCTTCAAAATGTTTAAACCTGTTCCGCAGTGAAGTAGTGACTGATTTTGCCTCAATCTCAGCACACTTTGTCCCAAGATCTCACCGACTTTCTCATTGATTGATCCGATCCAGCAGGAACACCTCTTATATCAAAGTTTTCAACCTGAAAATCTTTCAATCGGCTTTCGTTCGAGCAATTTTAATAAAACTTCAACATTTCCACAAACTTTTTTTTGTAACCAGTGTCACAATTCTGTCTTTTTTTTTTGTTTGTTTTTCTTCTTATTTTCAAGACACAATTTTTCATTGTATAAACAAATTTCCAACATTTTCTTTAAAATTCTTTTGAAATTGGAACTTTTAAACTGTATTTGGCTTTTCCCATTCTATAATAACCAGAGATGTACTACCATCTAACGTCAAAATACGGGTTTGTCCCATTTGAAACAACACGAGGGCCATTTCGGGACGGACCTCGTGCTTTTGAAATTGGCTGAAACGACGAACACCCTTCTCCAAACTTCCATAACCGGAGGATGTTTGACCCTCGATGCCAGATTAAACGTGCACTGTCCGATTCGAGGATTCAAAGCTGACGACTCGTGAGCGCTGGTAGAGCCGACTGACTTTTATTTTCTTATTTTAATAACTGTAACGATTCAGTATTCCAAGATCCAAGTACGTTAAAATGTTTCTTTATCTTCTCTCTCTTCTCTTTGCTTTTATATATACAGGGTGTCCACTTTCAACGTGGTCGAATAACTAATTTCCAACCCATTAGAGATAGGCATATGCTTCCAATTGGAAAAATGCTTTATAGTATGGCGTAAAGAATTATATTTTATGTTGTTTGAGTCAATAAATGTATTGCTGAAAAAAATCACAAAGTCTACATTTTTATACAGTTTCCCGGCCCTATTAATCATATTCAACAAAATATTCTCGACACACTGAATTTTTAAACAAAAAAGGTCCACTCTTCTACAACTAAAACCGGCCGGGTTATGAAGTTTTGAATATCAAGGTTTTAGAGGATTTTAGAGCTATTTCAACGGTCGCCTCGAGAAAGACCTCCATTCAACGTGCTGCTCTTGCCCGATGACTAATTGGCTTAAAATAATGAAAATCAAAGCTCCATAACTCGGTCAGTTTCAGTCGCAGAAGAGTGGAACATTTTTTTGTTTAAAATGTTAGTGTCTAAAGAATATTTTACTAAATATTTGTATGACTGATAGGACTGAAAATTTCAATTAGAGAATTATCAAACTACTCTTTATTTTGAAAGTTTTTGACAGTAAGAATTACTTGAAGCGAGCTGAAAAGTGATTTTACCTCCCCTCTCTACTACGAGAGTGCGCTTCTAACCTATGCATGTATGTGACACCTTGTTGAAATGCTCCCATAAGCCGCATTCACTTCCACTTTTTTATACGTAAACAAGCTGACATATCCGACTTTGTCCGATTAATTCTGATGCTTTCATGTTTAATATTTTGATGCAAAAAACTACTATTGTATAAAAATTATAATACACAAATTCTCTTTTTCTGGATCTGAAAACATTTTAATTAAAAGTCATAAATATCAATTGAACCAGACAATTTTTAAAAAACAATGAAATTTTCTGTTTTGTTGTTTCGCCTGAGTATTTGCTTAACCGTCAATGATGCATTTAAATTTGTTGTTCAAAATGGCTGTATTCTTTATATCCTATTCTTTAAACATGCATATTAAATTTTACACCTCACAAAAGCTCTAATATTTTTCTTCTTGTGTTACACTAGTGACTATTATCTCTGTAACCAGGGATTCTCTAAATAACCCCATTCTAGTAGTGTTTCAATGTTTCTTGTTATGTGATTTAGCATATAAGTGAGTAACGGGTTTGCACAACCATATGGTAACCTACATTAAATAAATTAATTTTTAAATCTAGAGTCTTTCTCATTCGTGTCAAGTGTCAATTTTTATAGTTTCAGATAGGCTGACTTAATGTTATTTGGGGGGATATTTGCACTGCTGGGATATATATTTCTTTTATGACTCTTACCTGCTGTAAAAAAAAAAATTGAGCAATGTACCGACTAATAAATCTGTATAACCTTGAGTAGAATGATAAAACCTTGATACAGTAAAAATTAAATGCCATGAAAACAGAATCACAGCGTAAATACTGCGATGTGTGGAAACAATAAAGTCAATTTCAAGTATGCTTTGTATTGATCATCATGTAATATTTCATTACTTTTGTAACATTAACTTAGTGAATCTGCCTTTGCCTTCTAGCTACCGAAGGATTTTTTTTTTGTATTCAAATATCTGTCTCGTATTTTATTGAAGTTGCAGCATTTTGTGCTATTTGTCTAATACAAAGTTTAATTTTTATATCTTTTGTTAAATTATTTCACTCATACTTGCTAAGCAATAAAGCTCACAGCTCAATTCCAAATGCAGAATATTAAACAAGACAATTGGTAACTACAAGTTAAAGAAATAAAACTATTAATATAATAATTAATGCATAGGCAATTGGTGTGTCATAGTACTGGATGTGAGCTGCAATTATAACATTAAAAAGTGAGGAAAAGAAATAATAAAAAGATAAAAGAATGACTGTGAAAACATTGGATTAATCAATATGAAAATAATCAAAATCATCGAAATGGCAGAATTCAATTTTCTTTATATAAAATTACAACAATTATTATGGTACTTTTTGTCGAAGTTTTTTATGTCAACTTGTCAAAACAAAGAAATGAGCATACACAATTCAATTCTACTCCAACAGACATTCTGATTCTAAAGTTTTCAATAAATATACTAAAAAATATGTTGGGGAATGCATTTTAGTTATACCACATTGTTTCATTATTTAAAAGCATGCAGGACAAAAAAAAAAAAAAAAACGCTAATATCAGAACTATAATTTAAAACTTTAATTTTTTAATATACAGCAGCTTTTCCTTACACCCCTTGGCTTTATCTCATTACTCTCCCTCAACTATCAA